>JABUQX010063682.1:12500-69533 GCA_015478945.1 Trachelipus rathkii | reverse complement strand
AAAACTAGAATAATGATTTGCTTATTAAATATTATACACCATTTACATTTAAATATCATAAAATTTTAATGAAGTCTCCTTTAGAATTATTTAACAGAAATTTATTAAGTGAATCCATTAAAACACTTCACTGCTATAAATAAAATATTAATTTAAAGGATACTGCATACTCCTCATGATTATTGCAAGATCCTATTATTCTATTAGGTTCTTTTGAGACTATATATCACGGTTTTAAAGTTAATATAATATAAATAATTAAGTTATATTGGTCTTTTAACCAAAGGGGGAGCAGGGATAATTTAGAAGTGAGTCTTGATCTGGCGAAATTGAAACCCTGTAGCTTTTGATCCAGGATAATTAAACTAATCTAATAATAAAAAAAACACACTATATCTATCGTAATTTTGAATGTTCTACCCTCCTCAATCAAATCCTTGTTTATGCAAATAACGCCATATTCCATCTTGACTATATTACTATATTCCATTACATATCTATTAATATTAAATCAAAAATGCTTATCGAGTCCATTTTAACTTAAAGAAATTATCCTGTGATGACTCGCATGATCGAATATATTAACTTCTCTAAATCCCCAGAAATTCGTTATTGGACTTCTAGTTTCAATTGGGCTTCATCCTGAGAATAAAATATTATTGGGTTCCCTAATTATTGTTTATATTCTATGAGTCTGCCTTTTTATATTTTTTATATTGTATTTTTTTTTTTTTTATATATTTTTTTTATTTTTTTTTTTTTATTATATTATATTGTTATTAAATATATAGTATATAATAATTATATATATAGCGTGTTATAATAGTATATACGTATATATATTATGTTAGCAGTATATTATATATATATATATATATATATGTGTTAAATTTTGTTTAAAGTGTTTCAGGACTGTCGAAGTTCCATCCTTGAAGGTACTTTTGTTTAAATTTAAAACAAAATCTAAGGAAAGAAGAGATATACGAAAAAGAACACATATTATTAATTATTATTTTAACATCTTTCAAACAAAGGCAAAATGAACAAAAAAAATTAATGGTGCAATATATATGAATATCATTCATATATGTGATATATATATATAGTTATATGATTATATAATATATATCAATATATTTTAGGCATAATATATATATATATATACATTATATATAATATTATATACTATAGAAGGGCTGGTATATATATATATATAAGTAGTTGGGCTTTTCACTTATATATATATTTACTTATTACTCATATATCTACTATTTTGCTCATATATATTTAAACTATATATATATATATATATATATATATATATATATATATATATATATATATATATATATATATATATATATATATATATATATATATATATTAAATAATTATAATATATTTACATGACCTAAACTAGCCTAACCTATTCTAGCAAAGTCTAACCTAGCCTAACCTTATCTAACCTAAACTAGTCTAACCTAGCAACCTAACCTAACGTAACCTAGCCGATAATAACACCTAAGAATAACAATAACAATACTACTAATTTTCTTTCAAAGTGTAAAATATTTTCGTATAAACTACCTGTGAAGATAAAAGCTAAATTAATTTAGCTTTATTTTAAACTTTAATTTTTTTGAGTCCGAATGCGTTTTAAATGATTCGACAGTCTGAAACCTTAAAAAGAACACATATATATATATATATATATATATATATATAAATATATATATAATATATATATATTAATATATATATATTCATATATATAATCTAAATTTAAAAATAGAGTATATATATATATATGACCTTTTGTAGACCACATCCTCAAAATAATTTATGCTATGTAAAGTTGGTAAACCTGTAACTGGAAAATGCATTTTAAGATTCTGAATTTAAGAAATAATATTAACGAAAGTAAAAAGAAATATTTTTTTTGTTTTATGTGTGTTACTCTAACATATAAAAAAAAAAAAGAAACATATATATATATATATATTATATATATATCTAATATATATATATATATATATAATATAATATATATATATATATATATAATATAATATAATATATATAATATATATATATATATATATCTATATATATAATATATATTTATATAATATTCTGACTAGAGAGCGGAAAATTTTAAGGAAGGGTTTTCCCTTTTAATTTTTATTTTTGTTTTTTATTTTTTTCATGGGGCGAAATGTTAAAAAAAAAAAAATTTCCCCACAATTTAGGCGGGCTCCGGAGAAGCTGACGGGGGTAACACATGAAAGGGGGGGACGTTTCACTACCCGGAGGGGATGGTCGGAGTAACCCCGAAACCCCGCGACACCCAAAGACCAAAAGATGCGCGGGGTTCCGAGAGACCGTTTTATTCACCAAACATCACCCGGAGGGGGGGATTCTAGTCCCCCCCGTCGTCTAGCCGAAGGGAGGATCCGACAGTAACCCCGAACTCCTGCCATCTATTGCGGTTTTAACCCCTATGGTAATTCCTCTTTAGTTTAAAAAAAAAGTAATAATTTTACTTCCAAAAACATTTTGGTATTACTTTAACTAAAGGAATACCCTATTGTAAACCGCAAAGATGGCAGGAGTCGGGGTCTCCTGGCGCCCCCCCGGTGGACGACGGGGGGACTAAATCCCCCCTCCGGGGATGGGTCTCGTAAACCCCCCGCTCTTTGGTCTTTGGGTGTCGCGGGGTTCCTCCGTCCCTCCCCTCCGGGTATGAAACGTCCTCCCCTCTGTCCCCGTCGGCTCGAGCCCGCTAAATTGATGGAAATATGTTTAAAAAAAAAAAAAAAAAAAAAAGTTAAATCCATCCTTAGAATTTTTACCCTATTCCAAATATAAAATTTGTATTACTGTAGGAGCTGCCGGTCCCTAGTTACATACTGTGAACATTAAAAAATTCTGACATATATATCATATAATATATATAATATATATATAATATATATATATATATTACTACTATATAATATATATATTACTATAGTATATATTATTACCGTTTATTAATTAATAATGGTGAAGGTAACCATTAAGGAGAGTGAAAACTTTTGACCTTTTTAAACTAAACTTTAATTAACCGGTACAAATTTTAACAACTACAATTTAATTCATGAACAGAATTAAAATTCCCGTATTAAAACAAAAATAAATCTTCAGAGAAGAGATAAACACTAGAGTTATATAAAATTTCTTCCATCATTCTTCTGGAGAAGGTAGAGGCAAAGTAGACATGAGGTAATTGTAATGTACCCCCCCCCTAAGCATTGTAAACAGCAAACTTCTTCTTTAAATTTATCAAATTATACGAAAAAAAAAAGTTACATGCATGTAAAACTAGGTTTTTTTTGAAAGAAAGTTTATTTAGAATAGGTTAACAATTTTACCTATCTTTTATTTTTGAACCTATATAGTAATGTATTGAAAAAATGGAAAAATTTTTTTTAAAATTTTATTTTTATATATTAAACATTCGAGAGACGCATGCTTGTCGCGGTTCTTTTTTTGGTACCTTTTAGATCTTGCAACACTTTCTAATGGTTTGCGAGAAGAAAACGAATATTTTTTTTTGTATACTTTAGTAATATTTTTTATTATTTTTTGGCGTTTTTGAATTTGGCAGGATCTTCTAAACGGAAGAAGTTCTTCACTTTCCCATTTGATTTGTCAATATTCTTTCAAACGGAAGAAATTTCATATAGAAATCTGGAATTTTGAATTTTTCTTCCTTCCATAAGGTTGCTAATGTTGTGCATTGTATTTAAGATTTTATTTTTATAAGATTTATTTTGACTCACAGACTGCCCTATTGAAAACAAAGTTAGATTATTAATTTTAGAATGTTTTTAGTAATGAAGAGATTTTTTCGTACACTCCAATGACTATGAAACTATACAATCTTACACGAGAAAAATAATTCACCGACTTAAAAATCCTTAATTTATTCCATTATTTTGTAATCTAAAATTGACTAGGTGAGAATAAGCATATATACAACCAAAGAGTTTTACGATAATATATATGTATAGTGCGAAAATAACATTAATTAGTTATGTCTAACGTTTTATGTGCTAGTGTTTGATACGACCTCATATACACTCTGTATAAAGAAGTTGCCAACAGAGCACTACATAAATAAGTTAACTTAATAGGCCACATAGTTTTATCTAAATTACCTAATGTGGTAGTAGTAAAGGAAATTACTAGCAAGTTGAATACCAATTACTATATACCTGATTAAATACAAATATTTACAGCTACAATGAAAGTTATCAAATAAACTTTTGTTCAAAACAATCAAATCTAATTAATAAAGGTCAAATATATTCCCATTCAATTATATCCTACCCATTAATAATTAACTATCATAAAATTTAAAAAATGATTTACTTCGTTAAATAGTTTATATTAATCATATATTAAAATATAATGCAAAATCTAATAAGGTAACGACAAATGAGACCTAATAATCTAATAATAGGCCTGATTCCAATATCTGCTTTATTGTCAGAATATCAAAACTACAATATCAATTAGAAGTTTAGTAGGAAATGAACTTCTCATAGTTATTGGTTGATTTCTACCAATCATTCTTAAAATCATAAGTTATTCAAAAATCATGTATAAGTTTTGTTTACTTTTCCCAAGGTCATTAATTAGATGACCAATTGAATAAGTTTATTACAATTGAATTAAAATATTTTAAAGAAAATTACAAAAAAAGAATTTAATTATAGAAAATTAAATATCTGTGTGAATGCAGAGTACGTATTATGTGCAGAGGATATGACTGTGTATGAAACAAAAGGTGCTATAAACAGATCAGATAAGATCCTGCGATTGAGCGAGTGGCTATGAACTTATGCTCACTTAATCTTAGTTTGCCAAGTTTGCAAATTAAGTTGTAAGGAATCGAGAAGTTAAGACTTGGCATCAAGCTAGATATGTGTGGGAGGGGCAGAGAAGAAGTTAGTCCAGCAGTCTTTCGAACAATATTAGGGGTTGGTGCGTGTAGGTTATTTTTAGCCAGAGAAAAGTAAAAGCCTAAGACTTAATAAATAATTATTTGTTATGGGCGCATATGCGACTCTGAGAGAGTGTAAACTGAGGAGAGAGGATGGGTAGTGGGAGTGGAAAGAGGAGATTATGGAGAGCAATAATGCATATGCTGAAATTCCGTAAGTCGAATGGAGGAGGCTACTAGAAGAGGTTCCTTTATGCGTCTATCTCACTAAAAGAGTGCTCTTGAGCAACACTCCAGTATATTATTCTAGTAGAGGAAAGGGGAGAGCGATCAAAAGGAGCTATCTCATCTACCGTAGTGAGAAAACATTAATATTTATAGGATGTTACCTAACAATCGTCGTCATGGATATATTAAATATGATGTATGTGTGGTATCCCATGGGGTGGTGATGTTGTAGTGATGTGTATAACGTGGGAGGGTCCTGAGTCTATTGTTCTCGAGTCCTTCCTCTTTTTCGGAAGTCTGAGAGGATGCGTGTACACAAAGTTAAGAAGGTATTTTTTATGAGTTAAGTTCGTGAGGATTATACCAAGGGGTTTGGATTCAAATAGACTTAATGTGTGTTATGAGCGTATAGTATAGTCCACATAGGTAGCACAGGAATTGAGGAACTATGATTCATGGTGGATGGGTGAAGATTTGAGAGTCTAGATGAAGCACTTGTGATGTCAGAATGGAAATGTTGTTTTGGTTTAGGTTTTGGTGAATGCCTGGATAAGGGCAAAGCTGGAAGATAATAAGAGGTGGAGATATTGTGCCTTAAAGGATGGTATCAACTGAGGGAGCATATGATTAACATGTTGAGTGAGAGTGGCGATCTGCTTTTAAGTTAAGAAAGATGTTACGAGTTATTACATGCCATGAGTGGTAAAGTGATTTATATGAAAGTACTTAATATTACGGGCCACAGAGAGCGGAGGGGAAATATAGTGCAACAAGAAGAATGGGAAAGCAGGGGTGGAGAACGAGCAGCGCCTCTAGGATTTTGCAGACGAACGGCTATGGTGGCGAGCTAGAATGTGGCGAGCCTTAGAGCTATTGCTAAGGAGGCCGGCAACGTGAAGTTGCGACAGTTGAGAATGGGAGGGATCTGGAAGAGAAAGGCATAAACAGCGAAGAGGGTGGTTAAGGGTGATTAATGGCTGAGTAGAGTATTTAAAAGAGATGGTAGGTAGGTGCAAGAGCAGAGTAGTGGTAAGACGGAGCCACTATGAGAGTGTTAATAGAAGATACCCATAGGGAGCAGTAGTGTGAACTTGGGACGAATAACCAACTTATAACCTACCTATGCCAAAGTCAGGTGAAAATAAATTGGTCATAAATACTATATATAATAATTAATAAATAAATTATATATAAAATATATATATTATTAATTAATTATAATATATATATAATAATGTATATATATATATATGTAAATATATATTATATTATATATTAAAATTATATATAATATATATATAAATTATATAATATAATATATATATTAATATATTAATATATAGGTATATATAAATAATATAATATATATATAATATATATATATAATATAATATATTATCATATTATATATTATATTAATATATATTATAATTATAATATAATGGATAGGGTCTTAGTATAAAGTTTGGAATGCCGGACTTATCGTAATGATATAATTATTTTATAATTTTGTATTTAAATAATAATAATCAAATAAATTTATTATTTTAGATATTTAAATAGATTAGGAAAATGTTGACATTTAAGCTAAAGTCTGCCTAATTTATTTCATTATATTATTCATTTTATATATTTTAACATGAGAATAATAAATAATATATCAAGACAATAATACTAAGAACTATCAATTTATGAATATAAAAATTTATAAAAGAAAATACATAACATACATTAATATCAAACCATATATATATATATATATATATATTATATACGTATTAATACACACACATATATCATATATAATTATATATTAATATTTCTTATAAGTTATATATATATATATTTTATTATTTATTATAATATATATACAGTAGGTTATGTATATATATATAATATATATATTATATCCTTATTAATATATATATAATATATATTAATATATATTATATATTATTAATATTATTTATATATTATTATTAAATTAAAATATATAAAATGTTAAATAACATACAATATACAGCCTTTATTATATATTATATTATATAGATATATCAATAAGAATATATCATATATATATATTACTATTAATCTTCTAGAATTTTTGGATTGCATTTTATACCTTCGCAGGATATATAAAATTATGTATAGCTACATAACAATATCTGTATCCAAAATTAATAAAATATAAAATAAAATCAACTCCAATTACAGCCTTTATTTATATTATATGGTCTGTATCCATTTATCCAGAGTATTAATTATTAAATCTTTAATTAATACATAAGCAAAATGCTTATTCAATCAGCATCTAAGAGAATAATAATGAGGATTGTACTATACCTGAAAACATAAATAATCAATATTAAATAAAAAAAATATATATTATAATATATATATTTACTGCATAATAAATTCTATATACTTAACAAACTAAATCTAAACCTAACTAGCTTATACCTATACAATATAAACTACTTAATAACCTAACCTTAAAACTCATAACCTAACCTAATCATTAACCTTAATACACTATACCTTATATAATACCATATAACATAACAATAACCCTAGATATACCTTAATAACCATATTACTATATTTTAACTAATACCTAACTACTGAACCTGAACTGATTAACTTCACCTAAAATGATGTTAATACTAATAAAGGAAAAGTTTAATATAAACATAATATAAACCTAAAGTTCTTGATTTTTTAGTCCGTTGCTGCTGCGCATAAAGGAGACATTATCTCATAATAAAATTAATCACTATAATATAATAAAGTATATCAAAAAATAATACCTAACATAACCTAACATATATAATTATAATTGAGTAGGATATTATGTTAGTAATATTATATATTAATCATAAATTTTAACTATATTATTCAATTAAAAAACTATAATAGGTCTGACATAAACTACAAACATAATCTCACCAAAAGGGTGTAACTTAATTCAAAAATAATCTAACACTAACTACGAGTGAGATCTTAACAATAACGCCGTGACATGGCTAACAGAGATAAGTCCAGAGAGTCCAATAGCTGGAACCTCCGGGGAAAGATCAAGGTCTGATTACTCTCGTGCACTCCTCATATTTTCCCCTCCCACTTCCCGGGAGGTCTTCCCGGAATCCTCTCCTCCCTCCGCTCTTTGGTATTTGGGTGGTCGTCGCAGGTCGTCTTCCTCCGTCCCCTCCCTCCTATCCTGGGGTATGGCAATACATCGCGTCCTCGCCCTCTGTTCCCCACGTCGTGCTCGTCCTCGAGTCCCTCCTCTATCATGGCCGTCTCTCGTATCAAATACTCTCTCATAATTAATCTACTATATCTATCGTATCTCTCATCTACTATCCCTCTCTTCTCTACCTTATTCATATATACTATCTCTTTCACTTCTAATATTATTCATACTATCTATCTCTTCTCATACTAATATATATCTCTATTCATTTATATATAACTCACCACTACTATATATGATATATTACTTAATTATTAATAGATAATTATATATATATATTTATATATTAAATAATATATATTATATATATTAATATAAATAATATATATAGTAATATATATATATAATGATTAATATATTAATATTAATTAAAAATATATATATTAATATTATATTATAATTTAGTATATATATATATATAATATATATTATAATATATCTATATTTTATATATTAATTAATTAATATATATATATTAATTATATATATATTATATATTAAAATGTAAATATGTAATAAAATTAAAATTATTAATTTTTCTAATACAAAAAAGTAAAATTTATAAAAAGTTTTTTTATCGAGCTTCACCAACACAAATATATAAATGTCACAATTAAAAATTTTATATAATTTTTATATAAGGTATTATATAATTTTGAAATATAATTATTTAGTTTTATTAAGTAAATTATATATATTCGAGTATCACATTTCCAAACTTTATACCTATATGAAGCTCTCAATATATATACCTATATATACTATATATAATATATATATTCTATTTATATATATATACATAAATAAACTACTTAATTAATGATAAAATAAAACAATATTTCTACTACTTTAATTACAATAAAGTAGGAAACGCTAACTATAAAATGATAAAAAAAAAAAGTACCAAATAATATCTCAGAAAAAATATGCTTGAACTTCTAAATAATTATTTCAAGATTATTTTCATGAGCTCCGCTATCTTATCTGACAATTGAGAGATAGGTAATAAACTAATTAGTGTATTATTTATTTATTTTTTATTATTTTTTTTATATTTATTTTTAGTCTCGTACATTAAAGCTAAATTTAATCAAATAATTTGGTAAATCATATTTTATTTTATTCGCTGCCAGCTGCAATTGACGAGAGATATATAATATGATCGTTAACTATCTGTTAGCCTGTCTGCATGCGCGCACGAGGCTTTAGTAGAGGCGCGGGGCCCAGGGGTCGATTGCCCAGGTTCGTTACCGCTCCTAGATTGCCGTCCATTTTTTTTTCTTGCTATTAATATTATTGTAGTATTTAAAACACCCTAGCTGTTCAACATGTTGCTTATCAAAATCTAAAATCACAATCTTCCATGTTCACATAAAATTCAAAATCATTATGCAGGTTAACATACTGTGTGGGGTTAATCAGAAACTTTTGTTCTAAGATTACTTATAGAGAGTCGGTACTAGTACATACAATTAATTATAAAATCCCCTTTAAGTATCTATATCCTCTTATAACTTATATTTCCACAGTAGATGAGCAATAGGCATTGTAGAAAACAATTAGTGGTCCTTAATAATATATATTGGAGAATTAAGTCCTTTATGATATATGAGATAAGGTAAAACTGCTATAATAGTATAAAATATCTGTAAGATGAATTTGAAACATCAGAATTAGAAATTATCTATAAGGAGCTAATATACGAGTTTCAAAAGATTATAGGATAAATAATATCATATAGATATTCCATGGAAATTGAAGATAAACTCACCCTATTTGTTAGCCTAGTCTCATAAACTATATACAATTGACTCCTTTCAGTAACTTGATTAGAGAGTATTATATTAATGAAAATAAATATTAATGAAAGAAAGTATTTAGTTAAAGCATAATGATGATTGATCTTTAGCAACAATATTAATTAATAATCTGAGATAGGTATTAATATTGAAGAGTTCTACGTTAACTGTACCTCTACCTGAGTTATAATTAAAAAATATATATATTTGGTGATTCCTCTCTACACACGATCACCTGTTATATCAAACTAGATTAATATCAAAGTATCAACAATAATAGGTACAGTGACCTTAGTGTTGTAATGTTCTCTATTAAAACAATAACTTATCATTTAGGTGACTACATCTTTTGGATGAATTATATAGAGTGAGCGGACCTTATATATAATCGAGAGGTAACCAGATATCTTTATAGTTTTCTTCCCTATTCCAAGGTACTTTTACTTTTATATTACCGAGTGTCAGAATCAAAATCAGTATCTATTTGAGTTTTATAGCTATTATTAGATTGAATACGGGAAAGCAAGCCCTTCTTTAGATAATAGCTAATATTAGGGTTTGGCTATTCGAAAGATCAGCATGCGCTTTTGCTTTTTAGTGGAGGAAGTAATGGTCAATTAAATAGGCTTAATCGATACTCAATAATACAATTTGATTTTGGTTTACACATCCTCTACCTATTATCCAATTCACTCTAATATTGATATATCATCAAGCACAACAATGTACTCAGTCTTTTAATAATAAGGATGATGCTTAGTAAACTATTCATATTATACATAAATTATAAAATAATTTTATTTATGAGTTAGAAGTAATAATTAATTTTTATGAGTTGAGTCATAATGAATCTCACAAACATTTGATGGAGCTTATAATCAATTTAGAATGCAACAACACAGAAATGGAAGATTAGCGTGAGTCATTCTCATCTATGTGGGGAAGTCAAATATTGAGGTACATTCTCTTTAAAATAGTGAATCGCAAAATATTAAAGATAGCTGTTATGGAAGAAGAAGGTAGAATAGTTCAACATCAGGTATCAAATGAATCATTAGCCCATATCCAAGAAGAATAAAATGATAATATGTATATATATAATTTTTTACCCATCCTCATGATTACAGTCAATGTTAAAAACTAGCCAAATTTTCGCAATTAATGCTGATGCAAAAAAATATTTAACCAAAAAGATTGTTAGAAATATAGTAACTCTGCTTGCGTCCAAAAGGATTTTTTTGTATTTACCACTTGCTATATAAAATATACTCATATTACCATGTTTATAAATATATTAGTTCTATGTTACGGCCGTGAAAATAAAACTATTAATATAGGAAATTATGCATGCAATTAGGGTCTCAAATTGGTTGAATTGAAATAGGTCCTTGCCTGGGTGAGGATTTGTCACTTAGTTTCCCTGGTCTTCTCTGTGTTCAGGGTTAAATATTATTCCAAGATACAATAATATTGACAAATTGAAAATAGGCATGATTGACTTTTCTCAACTCTCTCACCTCAAACTCTTTAATCGTAATTTTTATTGGTAAAATGCTTTTCAACACTCTTTTTTGTGTATGTTTATGGCAAGTTATAATAGTATAAAGTGTCAGGTTCCTAGCTTGTAAATAATTTCAAAAGCCAAGGTGGCCCCCCTCAAATCTAAGGCTTTGCCCTCTATCCTGGAATTGTTGTCGTTGTTGTTCTTTTCTTTGTAAGCTGACTTTGCTTTATCAGAATTTTCTAATGTTCAGTTCAAAAACATTAAGGTCTTTGTAGATGCTCAAATAGTTCTTAAAAAAAAAAAACCGAAAAACAAAAAATAAAAAACTATGTGTTTTTAACAATAGGCTCAAAGAAATTTTATCAAATCAAAAATCAAGTTTGAGCAAGAGTAACAAAGTATCCATTTCCTTTATGGCTTTTACGAAAGATGATATTGTCGATCAATACTGCTGGAAAACCCAGCAGATCTGGATTACAGAGGTGTTACACTCTACTTTTAATTTCAAAATTAACCTTTATGGTTTAGGTCCTTCTTGGGTTCTTCTAGATCAATCTCAAATGGCCAATTAGTAAACTTAAATGTTTGTCTGAGGCCATTAAGGAAAAGGACTTTACAATGTCACACATCTGTGGTTGTTACTCAATCTTTGTTAACCCTTTAAAGACTACTCAAGTGTGCATAGGCCTTTTAAGGTAACTTCAAAAATATTCAAAATTCTGATTTTAAGAGTAAGGGGCTCGATGAAGATTGTGATCAGAAAGCCACTCTATTGGTTGAAGATGATGCAAGCAGCATTGTTTTTCTAAGGAAATATTATTTCTCCAAAATCCTAAAAAAGGATGAAATTCCACTGCTAGTCAATCAACTTAATTTATTAATAGATGATAAAGGCCTCATCCGATCCAAAGGGAAAATTGCCAGAGACACTTTTATATAATGATGATGTGATTAATCCAATTCTTCTTGGCAAGAATCATCTCTCACACTAAGATTAATCGATTCTAGATGTCAACACTTGGGTGTTCAAACCAACTGTCAATTTCATCAGAGCTCATGGTTCTGGAATTACCAAGGCCAGGGGGCAGCTGTAAGAATGTTTTTTGTCAGACTGTAAATAGTATGCAAAAAATTTACCAGTATAACCTTTTAAATATCCAAAAATGGACTAATCTTCCTCATCATAGAGGTTAATTTTGTGTGTCCCTTTGAGCATACTGGTCGTGGACTTTAAAGGACATCTCGTTGTAAAGATTAATGATAAGGAATTTCAAAAAAATGTATTATTAAATTTACAACATGCCTTAATATCAGCTATTCATGTTGATGTCCTTCCAGATATGCCCACTGAATCCTTTTTACTTTCTTTCCCAACGTTTCACAGATATATATGGCATACCTTCCAATTTGTACTCAGATAATGCCAGGAATTTCAAACATGGTGGAAATATACTGTTAGAAAATCCTTGTCTTCAGATATGTTCCTCCGAAACATATGCGTAATCAATAACATAAAAACATTACAAGTTCCAAATCTAATTCCAGTTGGGTGGAATCACTTTGGGAGAGAAAATGATACGAACAGTTAAGGGATGTTCTCCTATAAACTATGGTAAAGCAACCTTAGATCTAACTTTCACTGTTAAACGAGTATTTTCAAATATACCAATGTTATATGTTAACGCTTTAATTAACCTATAGGTCATCGATAATGATTTGGAAATTATTGCTCCGAAATTCTTTTTGAAGCCTTATGGCAATTCAAACTTCATATTCGAAGTTGCCACCCCCCATATGGAAACAACTTCCTCCGTCTCAACAAGACTTAGCCAAACTCCTAACCTTGTTCAAGGAAGAGTTCTTTACGAGACTTTTCAGGAAAATTATGGTATCGAGTCTTATCTATTAAATTTTCGCGCAAGACAAGTAGAAATCTCTATCAGTCAGAGTGGAACAACAGAAAAAGGTTGGATATATAGTTCTGATTCACACACCTAAATAAACCCTAGACCCTTCTGGCTTTTGGGCAGAGTTCTGAAAGTCATTGTTGGTGATGACAATAGATCAGGAGTGTGTTATTAAAAAAGGGTGATGGACAAACCTGTTATCATCATTTGTCATCTCTACCCATTGGGGTTATCTATTACCCACTCTGTCTCCAGTGGAGGAGCTGATGCTGAAACAAGCAGTCATTCATTCAATTCTGATCGTAACCAGGAAAATAAAGATCAAGTTGATCCCTCAAATTCAAAAATAAAATTTCATTATTTGAGAATGGGAATGAGTGAGGAATTAACAATGATAAAAGCGTCCGAGAGCTATTGTTGAGATTGATACACTAATACTTATCACACTTCAGGTTAATAGATTTACGACCATCAACTTATGGATACTCTCAGCGCACTGAAGTCTCATGGGATGAACCCTACACCCCAAATGTCCTATGGTAGGTAATCACATCGCTTCGACAGCGTTACTCTCTCCCTCTTGTCCTCTTATGACACGCAGAACCTACGTATGGGTATTCTTATACCCCTACTTAGAGATGCCCGGCATACAAGGATAAAATAATAATAATAGTAATTTTTCCAGCAAGTAATCTCTAATTAAATACTATTTAATATATACTAATTACACAGTACTTATTCACAGACAAGTATGGATGGTGATGCAACTAATTAATAATAATTAACACAAAATTAAAGATAAATTACTTGCCTTATAATTTTTCTCCTTTTTGGCTTCACGCAAAAGTTTGGCCGCAATTTCAGCATGCTTTTTAGAACTAATTCCCTCGTCATCCTCACCGACGATAAAGAGAAACTTTGCATTACTTCTATAAATTGGTATAATGGTGCTAGGGTAGTCTTTCGGATCGGCGTATGATTCATTAAAAGACAAACCAAATATATATATATATATAATTATAAAATTAATATATAATATATAAAATATATATATATATATTATAATATATATATAAATATATATATAATATATCAAATCAATATAATGAGAAGCGGGACTCTAATGCAAATATATGCCTTAGAAAAAGTATTAAACATATTCTAGAATGTTAAACTAACATGAACAACATTACATATTATAGAATTGTTTAATTGTCATACTGATTTAAAAAAATATTTTTATGATTGAAAATATATTCTTCTCAAATGATTTCATGGAATATCTGGGAGAGTGAAAACAGCTACAGTTATTTCTACACACTTATTACATCTTATTTGAAGACAATACCTAAGTTATAACCAAATATCATTATTCGGGGCATAATTGAGTGTAGTGTCTACTATGCTAATACTCTATCATGATTTACTGATGTACTATTATAAGAACTATTTATTATATCATTCTTCTATCAGTAAACATATACTACAGTCGGATAAATAGTAAATAAATACTTTATCCCTCGTTGCTATAAGCATAATTCAGCCTCTAATTTATACTATTATTGCTAACCATATATACACTATAGTCATTTCTACTGTCAATTATAGTTATATATGTTATTAGGTATCACATGGTAATGCCTCAAATCTAATAATATAAATTAGTATAAACTACATATATTATTAAATTGATACATGTCCTTATAAACTATTAAAGTATACCTTCTGTTGATATATACTACTATTTATAATCTCACTTAACCTAATAACAATAGTGATTTGTTTTATATCTTAATAACTGTTATACCTCCAATACCCTCTATGATTATTATATGTATACCCATATTGCATAATAGTAGGGAAAGATAAACTTTATATTATAGAAATTCAGATGGCTTTGAATATAGATCTCGTTATTACTCTTCTGTCTGTTTGCCGAATATTACACAATTTTTAACATGCAGTCTCTCCAGACCAACATTTTTTAGCTGTGACACACATACCTCACACCCTCATTTTATTTCCAACATATGCCGATACACATTATCTTATATCCAACACGCCAGTTCTCATCTGAGCAGACAAACCCATCAGTCTCTAGCCGAGGACATTTGCGGCCCTAAGTTTCTTCGCCATCAGATGATTATCCCTATGTGTGGTGTGATACGAGAAAATGTCACAAAGAAATTTAGATCCACTGATCCACATTTATCTCACACTATATCGCTGGGACGACGGTCTTGAACTATGAGGGGATAGGCGACAATAAGAGTCGCATGTTCGAAACGAGTAATAGGTAGGTACTCTAGGTATGGTTTTATTTATCTGCTACATCAACCTAACCGTTACTTCTATCTTTTGACCAGGAATGCGAAATTGCTATCATGTGCTCTTCGTAGAGATAAGGTCGGGTTAAGATCGCCGTAAGCGGTTCATCTATTCTGATGATTCACGAATAATGTGTGTATATAATGCAGAAAGATAAAACAAAGAACATAATAAGAAAACAAGCTTCGGCTTGGTAACGATAGAAGAGAAGTCAAAATAATCGAACACAGCTGTCAAACAGCGCACTCACAACTCGACGGTACAATATGTGTATTTAATGTATTTGTATATAAAGGGATGGACACCTGGGGGATGTATTTTGAAAAGTGAGGTTACTTGGCTTCCAGGAGTAGACAATTTTAGCTCTGTTTTATTCCTAAACTCCATTGATAATTTCATTTAAAGAGGAAGTAACAAATTCTCAATTTAGCAAGTCACAAGTGCTATGAGATATTACTTCACGCTATCTTTTGCATCAATACAAAAATTAATTTTAATTTATTTTATTTTGTATAAGTTGCCGTAATAAATTCATACCTTTAAGGTCATGAGAGACAGAAGAACCACGGTGAGCTCCAAATATAAGAATAAAGAAGACAAGTTCTAGAATGGATTTTTCCGAAGTCCAATCATTAACTCTTAAGCTGCCCTTAAGCAGAGACAGTTTATAAAAGATAATATAGCTTACATATCTAGATTCCCCTGCTACTATCAATGTGGTTTGAAAGTTTATTCTCGAAATCAGAAATCGTTTCTATAGTTTACCCTAAACACACTAAGTCTTCCAATCCATTGCTTCAGATTAAATATCACAGCTTAAGCTGACAATAAAAGGTATTTTATAACAGAAAAGAAAAATTTTTACTTAGTAAAGGGCAGAAAAGCTTCGTGGATGATTATCGCCAGAAAGCTCTTTATGGCAGCCATCCTCAAAACACATGGTCTTAAAACGTTACAACTGTTTTCTAGAGACGCTTAGAAACACGTCTTCTTCTCCAGATATCACTACACTGGATTCAAGCATTATATAGATATATTGTACCAAAAAAAATTTTCAAAGGTAACTGCTTACCTGCATATTCTCAAACAGGATGAATCTTTCATAACCCATACAGCCTGCTAGAACGCACGTATTGGATAGAGTAGTAATGCCTTCACATTGTATCCCAGTGATCGGCGCTAAATCATGCGCTCTTCTGGGTAGTGTGCGTCTAATCGTTTAGAAAATGAAAAAAACTAAAGCAATCACATTGGGATATAACCGATGCCAATCATCAACACTATCTGAGCCTCCATAGGCGTATCGTTTCGCACGCGATTCAAGCTTACCCCGCAAATCAGCTCAGAAGTATGAAAAAAGCTGCAAGCAAAGAAGCTAGCTTCCAAAGGCTAGCTGCGTAAAGACACCAGTAGAATTTGCGTCTGCATTCTACCATGCTGATGGATGAGCCCATACACAGTAAGGAATCTTGAATCTCCATAGTAAGATTTGGTGTTGCTAATCAAAGCCCTGAGCCTCTACGTTGTGACTTTTCATCATCCTATGTATCCCTGGAATATACATACTGACAGACAGACATATAATGGCTCCCTATTAGCTCCACATGGCACAAATTGCGGAGCTCAACTAATCAACTGTCTACATACATGAAAAGCACGGATCTGCTTATATGGTCAACTGATATTGGAGCGCCAAATGTGACATCCAGTAATATGGACACCTTATGCACCCATCGATTTCTTATAGTTCACACTACCTGAGATATACAGGAATCATATTCCCTTTAGCATTGTGCCTACTTGAGTGCTCATTTCTCACCAATCATTGCATTTCCTTATGGCTGTGGTCTACGATCTACTAGTGAATTTGCCATCGACCATAGTTTAAATTGAGCTCCTGTAGCGGTGTTCTGATATTTGTCAAATAGATCACTCAAAAAAACTAGCACATCATTATGAGAGAATTATCTTGATCAACTTCAATCAAAAGAAATCTCCACTGATAAGGACGTTCATTAACAATATACTGCACCCTTGGAATACTAGGTGGGCGAGGCCGCAATTCTGTGTTCGTTACGGAAGAGTTCTGATCATCAAACAAATCGTTTACTGTTCTTCAAAAACTCTCCTGCTTACGGTGTTTGGCACGGAGGTCCTGCAGGCTCCTACTAAAGCACATGTAATAAGGAAAGAGATATTGTGAGGACGTTTCTGTTATTCTGAGTTTAGAGCTTGAAATAAGCAGCCTATCCCAGAATCCAAAATATAACTGTAATAGGCTTCATCATTAAGGCTGACAACGTAACTGCCATATTGGAACCTCCGAACGTCCCCATATATTTCACAAGTTGTTTTGCCTCCCCGCGTACTGTTATATAGAAAGAGCGGCTAAGATCATTTTGCACTCTGAATAACTAAGATTTCCATGTCCAGCCTCTTCAAGAAGTACAGAACGTGAGGGAGTACCACACAAGGGTACCTGTCCAAATTACAGACAAGAGCGCGGATCATCAATTTGAAATCAGACCAAATTATCAAACTTGTGCCAGCTGATCTTTTTCAATACACAGCTATCCAGAGATACAACTATAAACGTACAGAATATACCTTGATAGGCCTTACGAGTTCAATAAGAGTGAGCCTGGTAGACCAGATGGTTAGGAGCTTTTCAATGGTTGCGTCAATACTTCGCTAATTTATCACTCGTGGCCATATAGAAAGGTTCGTATATGGCGTCGAACAGTTATACTTGGATAGTTCTTAGTTGATAGAAAAATTAGGAGCTCAATGCTGATGGTGGAGAGTTGGGCGGAACTATTAGCATATTAAGGCTGACATAGCTTTGTCAGTAATTTCTGGAGACATCCTGTCACATTTGTGAGCTACGGCACGAGAAACGAAACCTTCAGCACACTTGTCAGCCGAATTCAGACGTAGAAAAAGAAGAAACAGATTGACAAGTCTGAACATGAGCCAGCCAAAATTAACCATATCTTTCCTTTATAATTTGAAATTGGTTATACACATACGAAATACCCACAAAGAAGATAACCCAAAAATAAACTATTCACTAAACATGTGTTACAATCACACCAAGCAAAATGACAAGTCTGTCAAAATGGCAAACTAATAAAGGGGAAAGCACCCAGGTAGGGAGAGGAAGATGATAATCACATCAGTGGAAGAGGAGGTTAGCAAGATGCGTTTTTCTGTTGTGATCGATGTGGTAGTGAGTTACCTTAACAGAAGCGATGCAGCCCGAGCACCATGCACTACAAAATAGGAGAGTAACATCATCTAAGGAGTGACAATAATTATTTATACCAACCCGCTCTACTTATTTAGGTAAAACCATTCTAGGAGGGCAACAATGGAATTTAGGAGACAGTATATACTGTGTACATTGTTGTTGGATTATAAAAATAGTTATATTTAGTAAGTATATATATATTTATATATGATCATATACATACTACTTTAGTTATAAATACATTATATATATATATTACTCATATTAAATATATAATTATAGTATATATTATACTATTACTATATTTATTACTATATATACATTATATATATACTAAATTATATAATACTAAATACAAAAATAAGTGCCTATATATAATAGTATAATGATATATATATTTATAATAGGTGTTATTATTATAACTTAGTAAGTAGTTATTGCATAATATTATTATCTTTACTTGTCACTATTAATATGGATTTGTAGTCTTCTATTAGCTTGTACTATCTTACTACATATTATATTTAGTATATAGTACTGAATGATATATAATAGGTTCGTGAGACTCGCGTCAAAGTGTTCAACGGCCACTGTCTTATCCCTTCGTTGGCCGAGCCAATCTGAACCACACCAACAATGGTATAATACTTCCTTTCTTTTAGCCAGCTTGGCTACTATGACCCCACCGTCACGGGCATGAGACATGGCCAATGTCATTTAGCACCGCAACGAATAGAAGAAGGTTTGAGATAGCCTTAAAAGCCTGATACGACAACTGGTTAGATGCGGAAAAGGTGAAGGCTCGGCATATGATAGCGCAGATAGTCGACACTATTGAGGAGATATATGGGAGCAGTGCAGGAATAGATGTAATTTAGCAGGAATATAGCACATAAGACTGGGCATGAGAATGTTCGGACACTAACAGAAGTTCTGGTGGAGAAACAAAGTGAAGAGGTAATGAAGACCAACAGGGACAAAACTAAGACAAGGCTGAGAAATTGAGTGACGGTGGTGATCCGTGAAACACATGTAGATGCTCGTGCACACGATGGTGAAACTAGCGTATGAATGAGAGAGGGATGAAGGCAAGGACGTAAGCTATGCACCCATTAGTGTCTACGTTGTGGATTGCGATGGATACCATGTGGAAAACGCGGTTGTGTGACAAGAGCTTTGTTGGTGAATTGATAAGGTTGACCCCTCCTTCGTGCAAACTCTCTTAGTGGCATGTCTAGCAATATCTTTAGGTACACTCCAGTGTAGGATATTAGATAAAAGCAGCAAGCATCTCGCTGCTGCAAAAAATAGAGGGTCAAGAGCTTGAAAGTACAGAACAGTTGTATAAGACTTGTGTGACCTTTGACTCTACTCCCTATGTCAGAAATTAAGGCTGGTGGAACCATGAGCCTCCCCCCCCCAGATACTGAGAGCAGTATTCCTATACGATGGCGATGAAGACCCTCCGTAATAGCTGGAGCAAGCTGATAGAAAAGGCGAACAAAAGTCTCCGCCAGTCTCGATTGAAAGACTTCCAGTTTCTTTTGCAGCCAGCCCTAGCAACCATTGTGATGTGACTTTGCAAATACATTTTTTTGTTTATGTTAAAAGCGCAAGGAGTGTTTATATTGTGAACATTGGAGAGACCCGACGAGAAACCGTTGAATGTGCAATTTTAGGAAGGATCCAGGTGTCGTTAATAGAGGGAGATTTGTTAGGAAGTTAGATTTTTATAGTAATTGACATTTTACATAGAGGTTGAGACGACCCCACCGGAAATCATCCAGAATCATGCGAGAAATAGTGAATCGCGACAAGATTAAGTACGAAATGGCAATTCTAGAAAGCGTGAAAAGAGGGGAGTCAGAGTTGAAATGAGTTGAAGATGAAGGCTCGATCAGTCGAGCACTGTATTGACGTAGAGGATGACGAGTTACTTGTGCAAGAGGTTGTTAAGATATCAATTTAATGATAAAGTATGGTTAATAGGTAGGGAGGATAAGGACAGCAACCTTGTGGAACACCTAGGCCTATTGATCAGAGAAAAAATAAGAATTCGCACAGTCAACAGACAGACATATATTGTATGCAAAATTATGAATCATGTTGGTGCGAGCTTAAGGAAAGACAAAGAAAGGAGGAAACCCAAAGTGAGGGACCTTAATATCTAGGAAGGCTAGGGTTGTCTGTGCCATAGTGCGGCTCAAATGCTTTGATATGTTCAAACGGGCCACCACGCAATCTCCCCGTAGTCCTACGGAGAGAAAAACCATTAATCGGTAGATAAGAACTGTGTATATCGCCAGTAGGCATCGAGCGTCGAAAGTCGTAGCTGGCGATCGGGATGAGTTTCCAGATGATTAGAAGAAGTTGAAGTTGAAGAAGGGGTTTCTCAACGGATCTGTAAGGATAGAATACAAGGGCAGAGCTACCTTAGTGGCGATTTTGAGGACTAAATTGAGAGGACTCTGGCCTATTTTTACGGAGATAGTTTGGATGGTTGAAGAGCTTGGTGCAATAATTGAGCCTGAAGCATGCTTGTATGTGAAGGTATCCCGGGGAGACATAGCAGGCATTCAGTAGTGCGCATATTGTAGAGCGTGAGGGCCGGCGAGGAAGACCTGGAAAGAGTACACTTCCTCAAAAACTCGGTGAAGTGAATGCCCATCCGGGCCACCAATACTACCTAATGTTCATAGATTATCCAGCAGGCGCCTAAATGCACCCGAGGTGCAAAAGTGTAATCACATTGTCAAAGCCAAGAGGACACTCATAGAAGGAGAAGAGGAGTAGGAAGAGAGTAATTCCCAGATATCGTACCAATGGGTTTGTGGTATGTGAGTGAAGACATTTAGGGTGGGATGGAAGGATTAGTCTTTTTTAAGTGAGAAGATTAAGCGCAACAGAACATGCGGTTAGTCAGAAATTCGATAGTAAGAAGTGAGGTAAAGGCGAATTTAACAGAAGTGCTGGAGAGGTTTGTTTGGTGCTAAGAGGAGCCATGAGAATTCAGTCTCAGAGGAGTGATCCAAGGAGCGTGACGAGCGTACTGTTGTCGATGAAAAAGCCACTTTGCGTACTCATAAGAATTGATGTCCCTTGTCGAGGACGATTTGTGCTAGCAGTAATGATATGCGAGCATGATTGAGGAGGTGATGAGGTGGTGAGACACGAGTAATTGTTATCCACCGGGACGATACGTCAACTGTCCCTTCGCGAAGGCCAGAGAACCAAGCTACTGCATTCTTTAAACCTATGTATCTATGAAGGAAGTGGAGAGATTTAAGAGCGAAATAAGGATTGGAATCCTGTTTATCATGTTCCATCGAATCTCGATTAGCTAGCTGCCCTCCTTATCTTTACTATTATCTTTATGAAATCCATCATTGTTCTTAAGCAGAGGGACTAGCCAAGGTTTTTTATCATCTGCAAAACTTGCCGAAAAACCTAACGATTGTAGAGGTCCACTGGTCTAAATAATAGTACGTGGAAATAATATTCAAGTAATTATGATTTAATTAGAGACTCGTCAATGAAAATTTACGACACAAAAATGGTCTCTTCACATTGAGGAGTTCTAGTAAATAATTACTTTACCATTCATGATTTGAAGAGTCAAATATTATGGACTTAATAAATAGTAATATATAAATTCTAATGTACCGTTTATTATGAGTTATATATTAATGTAATAGACTTGCAGTTCATCTACTCTGACTTAATGATTATTATTTATATATTATTATCTAATACAAACTTAATTCGCATTATTTAGTTATAATCTTTGACAAAGACTTTGGAACTTTATAATGATCTTTGAAGAATCAAAAAATTTTTAGAATCGCTTAAGACGAAATCGTTGGCTTTCAATCTAGAGCGCACAGCCACATGTAAGTCTGCAAGGCCAAAGCGAATCGTACTGTATCTGGATGTTGGGCATAACAGTAGGAAAGGAACGGAGAACCCTCGTCTCTGACAAACCCGTGTGCTATACGAGGCCTTTTTGAGAAAAAGAAGATGAAAAGTTGATATAGTTTGGTATATATAATGCTGATTAATAATAAATCGGATAATGTCGTTTAGGTATATTGACTCTGTACTAAAATACTAAATGTATGAAGATATACTCAATATAAAGATAAGCAGATGCTATTGAGAATTCATATAATATAAAGGGAAGGAAAAGTAATAAAGAGATAATACTTACTCTCTTATATAAAAAGGTGTATTACTAATCAATCAGGGGAACAGATGATATTTAATATAACAGCAACAAAATTCGTTTTATAAGCTATATTATCTATATCTCAAAAACCATACAATAGACGATACAAGGGGTATTGAATGGGAAAAGGTAACCCAAGGCTGAAAAGGAGCAGCTTAGTTTAGAGCAGGTGTAACAAACAAATTAGAGAAAAAACAAAAAAATACATACAAAAATAGAAAAAAAAAAGAAAGAAAAAAAACAATGACCATAAAAACTTTTTTCTCGTTTTATATTTTTTTACATCAAAGATTCAAATACCCGCAAAGAACTGAGTTAATACCCGGTAAGGGGACACCTCTCTCAGAACTCCTACGCGATGGCCACACCGATGGCATGAGTCGTAGTACTCCTTCGAGCCTCCGGATGGAACTACGGGGTAGGGAATAGTCCCCCGCTAGCGCGAGGGAGGTCTCCGGTATGAGGCACCACCGGCGTCTATGGTAACTCTTGAGCGTTGTTCGCGGCGGAGGCTTACACTCGTGCCTCCTGCCCCATCACGGAGGTTGGAAAACGTCACCCTCCCTGGAGTTCCCGTCGGGCTACCGGATCACCCTATCAATTGCCGGTAATATGAAGCTTGTTACATTCAGTGAAAATAATTAGAGTGTGGTTTGATGGTTGGCCAACGAAGGAATAGGATATATGTATTATATATGGGTGATGAAGTAGTTAATTATTAATTGATATGGTATATATAAGGAGTAGCTGGGGGCATAATTTATATTACCTAGATACAACATAGAATATGATAATAAAAAAAACAACATATAATGTCTTTTAAATTAATTATATCGCTATAAGCAAAAATATTGGAATACTTCGATATGATATTTGCTTCTATAAAAATACAGTATATTTACTATATATATATATATAATACTATGATATTTACTTGATAAATATATCACTATTATAATATATATATTATACTATATATATTTAAGATATATATATATATATACTATACCTATATATATAGTAAAATATAGTAAGATAAAAATAGATACATATAAATATATATATATTGTATGTCCCCTGGCTCCTAAAAAATCAAATAGCCAATATTTATTATTATTTATGTGTGTTTATATTTTTTTACAGTTCCTAACTAAAAATTTTACAAGGATTCCTAAAAAGTATTCCTTTTCGCTGTGCTATTGTAGTTTTGAGATTTTTTTTTGTTTTTTTTGTTTTTTTTTTTTTTTTTGTTTAACATTTCCCCGTCACCTAAAACTTTTGACCGCACTTCAACATGTATTTCTATTTTGCCTGTAAGCTATTAGTTTGAGATACTCTGATTGAAAAAATTATATTCTTTGGTGTGTAATGAGAAATTAAATAACTGGTATATAATTTATATAGGTATAAATATTAGTATATATATATATTATATAACTAATATATATTATTATATATATTATTACGAAATTATATATTACTAATAATACTATCAGGCCCGTAGCACGGAATTTCTTCTCGCGGGGGGCTGCGACTTTCGCCAGTGGTTACATTTCAAATGAAGATGTAAATCTATTATTAATACTGTATTATATATAACTATATATAATATTATACTAATTTATAGTAATGTATATATATATATACTTATATACCTGAATAACTATTATATACCTTATATATTAATTAGTACTTTATAGTATAGTATATAATATATTATAAAACATATATTATCATATATATTAATAATATACTCTTATTATATATATAGATATTATATATATCATATATATACGTATTATATATAGTATAATAACTATATTATATATATTACTATTATATATATATACTATATATATATATGTATTATATTACTAACTACGTTTATATATATATATATATAGTCATATACGGTATTATAGCTAAGTATAAATATACTTAGTTACTATAATATAGGATACTATACTATATAATCTATGGCTATATACTATGATACGTGTATATATATTATATCCCTATATTATATACTAGTATCATACTATATATTATACCTATATTACTATATTTATACTACTAGTATATAATATATAATATATTATATATTATTATGTATATTGATATATATATAACATATATACTATTATATACTATAGAAATATTATACGGTATACGCACATCATGTGAATAGATGATATTAGTAGTTAGAGACCTGTTTACTTCATCACGACATTTATTATTTTCTGCAATGAGATGCATGTCGAATCAAAAGAACTTCACGCGCGTTTAACCTAAAGTTAAAAGAAAGACCATATTCTTTACGAAATACATATATCTTCAATTTATTGGGATAGTATCAAAAAAGTTTACAATTTATAAAACCATTCTTTTGAACATTTATTGTGAGACAAATAAAAACTTATTGTCTGTATTGAAATCTGAGTTAAAAATAATTGTTTTAATATTCAAGCAGTTTCACTATACTTTTAAATAAATCCTGACCTGGACAATTGTGCTTTTCCAAACTCAACTTCGCATCATATATATTAGATATTATATATATATATATATAATTATTATGAGTATATATATATACCATATATTATGTATACTCATATATATATGTATACTATATAATATATTATAACTATAAATCCTATATATGAGTTAAGCTACTAAGATATAGTATACTAGTAGTGAGTATTACCTAATATATAATGATATATCATATAATATATATATGAATATATATTATACGCTCTATACTTACTACTATATATACTATTATATATATATATACTATATATATATTAATTATATATAATTATATATATATATTTTTATCAGTACTATTATATATATATACTTGCACATATATATAAAATAATTATTATTAGTATATTATATAATATCATATAATAGATAGTCTATATTATTATATATATATATTATATATATATATACTGATACTATTACATATATATATATCATATCAATATATAACGCTGAAAGCCAAAATTTATAAAATTGCTATATAGCGATGATGTTATTTACAAGTTACAGCAACAAAACCTTTACTGTAAGCCACAATACTTATGATATATATCTACTATATTATACTATAAATATATTAACATATATATATATTACGAATATATATCTTATATATATTATATATGATCATACTACAACAGCCTACCGGGAAATGAATCACACTGCTGGGATGCTGAATGATGATTAGTATTTATATTATAGAGTGTATCTTTTATATATAAGGTTTTATTATATTATACTATATACATTCTTAATAATATATTTAAATCCTAGAAACCTGGATCTAATACTATATACTTACATCCTTATATACTATACTCTATATATATATATATATAGATCGCTATATATCAAAAGACTCACAATAGGCTACAGGGAAAAAATAATACCATTTATGGAATTCCTGGTAAACAATGTTGTAAATACAATACAGCGTTGTAATAAAAGTAAAAAAAAAAAAAAAGAAAAAAATTATGTTATATTATAGTAATATGATTAGAAGCCTATTGTAGAGACGCTTTTTGTACTCGTTACAAGATAAAAGTAGACTTTTCTATTAAATTTTGCATTTTTTTAACGTAAAGAATACCCCAGGTATACCGCACATGGGCAGGATCGGGTCTCTGCCTTCCGGGGAACTACGGGGGTAGACTAATTCCCCCCTCCAGGAGGGTCTCCCGAACCCCCGCCTCTATGGTATTGGGGTGTCGCGGGGTTTCCTCCGCCCTCCCCTACGGTTTAAAAACGTGCCCCCCTGTGTTCCCCGTCGAGCTCGAGGCCCCTACATTGCCGTGTCGTCCTACAATACATATATATATATATATATTATATATAGTATACTTAGTTTTAACTATGATTATATATATATATTATGCTCATAGCTTAGGTTAGATATACGCATAGATCAATAAATATATTATAATTATATTATATAAATATATATACCTACGTATATATTATACTATATTATATATATTATAATTATATCAAAATTAACTATTATTATTATATCTATTATATATACCATAATATATAATAATTATATATATATATACCTAACGAAATATAAATATATATTGAAATATACTTAATATATATTATTAATCTACTTATATATTATATATATATATATATATATAATAATACACTATATTAGGGTACTATTACTTATCTTATATATTATTATGTATATATATAATACTATATATATATAGTGTGCTATACTATATATATATATACCCGGCTCCACCCCCAAAAAAAAAATAGCCAATTTTTTAGTTTAATTTTTTGTTTGTTTTTTTTACATTATCGGAACTTACTACACTTTTACAAGGATTCCAAAAATTGTATTTCTTTTCCCTGTAGCTATTGTAGTTTTCGAGATTGATTTTTTTTTTTTTTTTTCTTTTTAAGCAGAATAAGTAAAAATAGAACATTTTGCCAGGATTTCCAATCAAAATTTAGCACTAACACCTATAAAGGAGTCTGTATTTTTTAGCATATGGATTGTGCTCTTATATAATTATAATTTAAATACACTTGGATTTAACATTCATATATAGTATATATTTTAGTAAATCATTTTAATAGTTTCTAAATATATATAACTATTAGTATATATTATTGATTATATACATATATAGTATAATCTTTTATAGAAATTTTTTCTTCTTTTACAAGTATCCTTGTTTGATAATTGATACAAGCGTTGAATTTGAAAATTAAAAATATACTTTGACATATTTTAAATTTTGTCATAAAAATAAAATGTCGAAGACCGAAATTTAAAACAAGCGCCATTTAACTATCCATTTAATACTATCATACGTCATATATACTATATGTATTCCTTTATATTTGTACATTCCTACATATATTACTTTCATAATAAATTACTAATATATTAATATATATATATATTAATTATATAATGTAAACCTTTTTTTCCATATATATATTATAGAAAAATCCCTCTTTCAATGCTCGTACAATAATATTTACTTAGTCGGAAAGGGCATAAATATTTTTTATAGCAAAATTAAACATTAAAAATTACCGAAATCAGTAAAACATTGAACGACTTTTTTTATTTAGCCAATCAAACTTGATATTATTTGTCCAATTCATTTTATTAATTTACTATATATATTCATTATATATTATAATATGTCATAATGTATACTACCTATTATATTATAACATATTTTTACTCCAATGAGTATATATATATTATACTATATATACTAGTATATATATATATATATAGATAGGTCGAGATTTTAATGTCTGCAACTAGTATCTAATCAAAGGGAGGAGGTACAACAGATGACACAATTTGTTATATTTGGACATGCAGCCGAAAATTCTAAGCGATGTGATTTAACTTTTTTTCTTTTTTTTTCCTCTGAAGAAATTTTTTTCTTTTTTTAACTAAGGAATACCTAGGGTAAACCGCAAAGATGCGGAGTCGGGAGTCTCTCGGCCTCCCGGTGGCGACGGGGGAGATTAATCCCCCCCTCCGGGGAGGTCTCCGGAACCCCGCTCTTTGGTCTTTGGGTGCCGCGGGGTTTCCTCCGACCATCCCCTCCGGGGTATGAACGTCCCCCCCCCTCCCTTGTCCCCGTTCGGCTCGAGCCCCTAATAAAAAACTTAAAATTTGTTCAAAAAAACAAAACATTATTGTTCACCAAATTTAGGGGGCCATCCCCCGAGCGACGGGAGACAGAGGGGGGGACCCGTTTCATACCCCGGATGGGATGGTCGAGGAACCTCCTTTGTTGACACGCCAAAGACCACGAAAGAGCCGGCGGGTTCCTCGGAGACCATCCCCGTGAGCGGGGTGGATTAGTCCCCCCCGCATCGTCCACCGGGAGCCGAGAACCCCGACTCCTGCTTCTTTCGGCGCGTTACCCCTAGGTGATTATTTTTAGTTACAAAAACAATCAATATTTAATTCAAAAAAAAAAAAAAAAAAAAAAAAACAAAAAAAAAAGTTAAATACCATCCTTAGAATTTTCGGCTGATTCAAATATATTGTAATCTGTTTTACTGTATAGGACCTCCCGTTCTCAGCGTACATACTTGAGCATTTAAAAACAAGCTGACCACTCTATATATATTATATTATATTATATATATTATATATATATAAGATATATATATTATATATATAACTATATTATATATTATAGTATTATACTTAATGATATATATATCACAGAGTGCCCGTCATGGGGGGCAGAAGTCTCGGTATATATATTAATAGTAATATAGTATATATATATAATTACTAATATATATACTATATATACACTATATATACTATATAATATATAAATATAGTATATATATAGCCTATATATATATATATAATACTAGTATTAATATAATTATATATATATAAATAGTATATATATATATATTAATACTAATATATATATATATATATATAAATATATATATATATATACATAAAGTATACTATATAATATTATATATATATAGTAATATATATATACTATATCATTATAACAAATATAATTATTATTTGCAGAGCCGTAAAGCTAAAAATGAAATTAAACATGAATTGGAAAATTAAATCAATTTGAAGCACAAAAAATAAAAACAGTAAGTTCTTTTTATAATTCGATTTTTAATTTATGATATTTAAAATTATTACCAACCTCTCCAATACTAAATTATTTTTAAGCACCATGTATTACTTAAGTCCTATACTATTATATACGTATACTATCTATAGTAAACTATTAAACAAATTGCAAATATAGTATATACTATATATATATAGGTAATATATATATATTTGTATGATATATTATAATAATATATATATAATATATAGTAATATAATAATTTATATAATACACTATATATATATATGTATACATATCATAGATACTAATTATATATATATTATATTTATATACTATATTCTATCACTAAACACCTTATCCATCCGTATTTTATAAGGTCAATTTTCGTTCTCCTTGCTTTTTGACTGAGGTGAATATCAAAATCATTTTCATTGCGATGCGGTGAGATCTCATCGAATTAATTGACAGGTCAAACGCAAGTACCTTTAATGCTATCCTCTTTCAACACTATTTCCGTTAAATACGTCTTTCAGACGTTCTTAATGTACGAAATGTTCATTTCTACCTGTTGCGGTGGATACAGGTAATACTGCCTAAGATATTCAGGAGAATTATCAATGTTAGGAAACCCCTCTTGTCACAATTAGCCAAAGTACTGATCGCAGTTTTTGGGTTTTTCATTTCTATAACAGGCCATTTACGCTTGGCCAGAGACACACTTTTCCTATTTAGTGTTTCCTCCGAGGGTCTGGAGGTCGTCTTGATAAAAGAGGATGCTTTTTATTTCAATATGCTTATAAGGCACATTGCACTTATTTGGTGCAAATATACCTGAAGTGAAAGGATAGTTCGGTTTCATGCGAGGGAGAAATCGATCAGCCAATGAAGCAAATCAAATCATCAATAAACGATATAACAAACAGCATGATGGGTAATACTGATTCGGCGATCTCGATGTAGCCACATTACAACGATGTTTCTAGAACTTCGAACAAGAAGCACTTGTTCAATATAACAATACCTAATTTAAGATACATGTTTTTAGCTTGTGTGAATAATGTTTTAAACTCTGATGCTATCATTTTGTCTATCTTTTCGAGAAGTTGAATAATGTACACTAAGTTGATTGCACTGACAATGTCCAATGGACCACCTTAACTGTTTTGACCGGTGTAGATTATCCAAGCAAAAATTTACTCACAACAACCGTCATAATGTATTATAACAGATTCAAAAATTTACTTGATGAATTATACATCACGAAGTTAGCGTTTCTGATGACTAATTCACTAGGCTCATTCTTTATTTCGTTTCAGATACGCAGTACTTGGACTCAGATAGTCTCTTAAAAAGGAAAAACGCCTCATGCGTTCACACCATCTGGTCTCGCCACTCTTTTTGATCCCTCTTGTTATTTTTGTTACTAGAAAACTCTTTATTTTATATTATGCGCGCTTCGACCTCGATCGAAAAAAAAGTGCAGTATTTCGAATAATCTAAGACGTTTTCGAATGCCTGAATTTCTAGAAGAGTGCTGAGGAGACTCAGATTTTTAACTAATGTGTCGATACACAATGTGTGTATAGTCAGCTTAGGATATCATTCCGAATAGATAGATGTGCACTCCTGCGAATTCGCCTTCATGGGAAGAGGCTAGCGTCCATGCACTATCCTTGGCCTTTAAATTTTTTCGAGTTTTTTAAACAGAGAGCCCGGTCTCTTCCCAAAATTACATTTGCAAATTCGCCTTCCCTGACGATCATATAAACAGGCAAACAAAATGAATAAATAAATCCTCTCTTAAAGTAAAGGAGTATCACCTTCATCACCATCAATCGCGTACCTACACAAAGTGAAAAACTGTTCTGTTTCGGAAATATCGTTGTTTCATCATTATGAATACTGAATTTTTTTTTGATTTTATTAACTTCTTCCATATTTTCCGTTGGTAAAAGCTGCTGAATTATGCATCGACTTATGCAGTCATTTCTGTATATCGGACTCGCCGCATACCATGGGGAGTTTTTGCGACGATAAGAAGCCTAAGTGTTCTTGGCAAAACTCTGGTCACCTCCATTTGCTCGAAACCTAAGAGGGCTTCTAAAATTTCCAAGTGCTTTATAATGGATGTTGATAATGTCAATTTGACTGTAAGGTAAGCTTAATGCAAACCTTGTGGCCACATAAACGCTATATTTTCAATTATTGGTACCAATGTGTTTCTTCTCGATCTTCCCTTCACCCATTCTCCTCTCCTTATTATTTGATTGTTCCACGAGATTGTTTGTCTACTGCCTGTCGATTTTTCTGATAAGTAGCTTCAATATTATCTCGTTACTATAGGTACTTATACACATCTACATGACGCTATGTATTATACTACGCTTATAGTAATATATTATATATTACCAATATATAGCTATAATACTATCTAATTTTATTGTTTTTATAGTAAAACATTATATAAATACTTATAGTTTGGATAGATATCTACGTTATAGTAGATTATATATATAATTTTACTATATATATCTATAATATAATGTATATACATAGTAGTCAGTACTATATACTAAGTATTCGTGAATAATAATATCAGTATTAACTTAAATAATACCTATCATACTATACTTATAACATATATATTATATATCACTACTATAACTATATATAGGTATAGCGTTATATATATACGCCCTGACAAGTACTTCACATAATACTAGATTTTTACCTTTTTCCTACTCTATCTCAAATCAAATATATGATATAATATCCTAGATGAACAAGATTTTCTTACTACCTCTCAAAAGTGAATCTCATCTGCTCTCGTATATCCTAAGTGCATTATCAATTCTACCTACGGTCATATTACTTGATACATATATATCCTATATTACTAGTATTATTACTATATCTACTACTATATATATAAATATATTCTATATTATACATATACCTATAATATTAGTATATACTGATAAATATCTACAAGTATATCGAATATATAAATATAGTGTCTTTCGCGGTCGAAGAAAACATCTGCACAGTCGAAATTTCGTGGGGGACTGCAGCCCCACTCAGCCCCCCCTGGCTACGCCACCTGATTCATACCTCATATATACGTTAGCCGTGCTTATTTGAAGTAAGTAATCATATACTACTAATAACTACTAGATTTATATATATACATATACTATATATATATATATATACTATATATACAGATATATTATAGCTTATTATATATATATATACTTATACTATATACATATATATATATTACTTATTATAATATATACTATACGGTTAGTACTATAGAAGCTATATATATATTTACCTAGTATATATATATCTTACTATAGAACTAGTATATATAGCTACTATATATATATTTATATAGTGTATCATATATTATATTAGTTATATATATACTATATGATTATTATCTATACTTATGATCATTATACAGTGGCGTATTCCAGAAATTTTTTCGGGGGCCAAACAAAAATCGTATTCGTCCACGATTTGTGTTTGGCCCCCCGACAAAAAAATTTCTAGGTACCGCCCACTGTCGCCTAGAATGATTTATTATACTTATCACTATCCTAATACTATATATATTATATGATACGTATATATCATATCATATTAATACTATAATTAATTATTATATATATATGACTATGAAGTAGCTACTCTTAATATATTAGATACGACCTCTATACTATCTATATACTATTATATTATTATAATACCTATAGAGATTCCTTTAATTATATACTATTATATATATATTATACTATTAGGTCATACTACTTATATAGCCTACACTATTAGGTCTATAGTTTTATATTATATATATATGTATAATATAAGGTATAATATTAAATATGATAAAGTATGAAATTGGCTTATACATAATAGTATATATACTATATAAATCAGGGGCGGCAGCCGGGGGGGCGAGGGGCTCTGCAGCCCCCCCCGAAAATGCTCGCTGGTGCGAATTTTTTCAGCCAGAAAGCCCAAACTATACTATATATTTATATATCACTCAATTACTATACATATATACTATGACTATATATCTATATATATCATACTATATGATATATTATATATATATAGTATATACTAATAAGTATATTATATATACTTATATATTAAGATTATCTAATTGCCTTAATATAGGACTAGTAGATCCTTTTGAATAGAGGAAAATTTTGTTCCTTAGATATTTATCATATATGTGTATTTAACGGAATGGTAGCCAGAAAATAAAACGGACCACTATCTATATTATATATATGTATTATTATGACAATATATATATATATCATCTATATAGTTATATACGATACGTATTATACTACTATATATATTATAATATATATATATTATATCTTAAAAAAATACTATTATAAATAATTATTATAGTATATTATTATATTATATCAATACTTATATTATAACCCTATATTATATATATATACTATTTATATTACCGTTAGTATATATAATACTATATATAATATATATAATATATATTATATAATATAATATGTAAATATAATATAGATAAGTAGTAACTATACAAATATCAGGTACCTATATTCCATAATATATATTATAAGATAATATTGAAGCTCTTATTACAGGCAAAAAATATCGATAAGCAGAGTACAAAACAAGTCTCGGACACTCAAAAATACAGAAAATGTGAGGCGGAAATTAGAAGACCCAAAGACTTGTACCAATAATTGAAATATACGTTTATGTGGCTCAGCACGGGTCTGAGACGATTAACGGGGACTCAAGTGACTTGGACGTATTGAGAGTATCCAGACTCCATCTGAAATGAACGGAACATGTGTTAGAAGCCTTCTTAGGTTCTCGAGCCCAATGGAGGGACCAGGTTATTGAAGAACCACTTAACTTCTATCGCCTCCAAAACGCAATGCTACTACGCGTCGTATTGATACAGAATGAACTCATTACAGTCGATCTCATTTAGCTTCAGCTTTTACAGAGGACAATTATGTGGAAGAAGATTAATAAGAATCAAAAAAAAATTTCGGGAGTATTTAAATGAGAGAGACGAAACGGATTATTTCCCGAAACAGCGAACAGTTTTTCACTTATGTCGTGATGGTACGACGAGTTGCGTCGGTGATGTGAGGTGATACTGCTGTTTACTTCAATGAGAGCGGATTTCTTATCATTTTGTTCTCCTTTTTATGATATCTCAGGAAGAGCATTTGCAAATGTACACTCTTTGGAGAGACGGCGTCTTCTCTTGGTTTAAAACGTCGAATATTTAACAAGGCCAAGGATTATGAATGGAGCCTACAGCCCTCTTCCACATGGAGGCGAATTTCCGAGGAGTTGCAAGTGATTATTGCGGACATGAAGATCTAAAGCTCTCATAACACCCACATTGATGTAAACTACATTGTTAAATCTGAGTCTCTCGCGAGGACTCTTCTAAATTCAGGGCACATCGAAAAGGACTCGTCTTAGCGAGTTCATCTCTGAAATATGCACTTTTTTTCGATCGAGTTCGAAGCGCACATATATATATTATAAAATGAAGAGTTTTCTTGAGTAAAACCAAAATAACAGAGGATAAAAAATGTGCGCGAGGACCAGAATGGCACCGTACAGATCCAGCCTGAGGGACCAGTGAGGACGGTGCCATATTCCACTTGATGGCCAGCCCGATGGGAGGCTAGTGAAAACGGCATGAGGCGGTTTTTCTTTTTAAAGAGACTCTTGACCAATACTTGCAGTCATTGGAAGAAATAAAAAGAATGGCCTGGTGATTCCTGGTGATTTATCACAGAAAGCTACTTCCTTGTTAAATGTCAACTTCTGTAAATTTGAATTTTTTATTAATAACCTATTAGCGTTTTGACCGAACGTAAATTTCATCTGTATAAATCTACACCGTGTCAACAACAGTTACAGTTGTGTCCATGGTATGGACTATGTCAGCTGCCAATAGAACGTAGTGAAAGATTATTCAAGACACTTCTCGAAAAAGATCAGACACAAATGTAGCACACACGAGTTTAAAACCAGTATTATACACAAGTGCCTAACAAATGTATTTCGAAGAGGGCTTTAGTAATGTAATCACTACAAAATTCTAAGAACTACGAAGTTCAGAAGAAACATCGTGTCGAGAATGTTTGGCTACAGCAGATCCCGAATATGATGTACCAACCATCTGTTTTTTATTTCCGTTTAAATGTGGATGATTATTTCTTCATGACTGGATCGATTTCTTCCCGCATGAATACCACTATATCATTCACTTCGCAGTATTATTTTCGCCAGAAAAGTTGCAATGTGCCTATTAATGCATATTTAAAAAGCATCCTGCTTTTATACAATGACCGACCTTCACAGACCCCGCTCGGCGTAGGAAACACTAAAGGAGATTGGTGGGCTGCTCTGGGCAGCGTAAATGCGCTGTTTAAGAAAATGAAAAAACCAAAAACACGGCGCATCAGTTAGCTTTGGCTTAAATTGTACGAACGGAGTGAGGTTTTCTAACCAATTGCTAATCTCTCCATGAACTATTCTTAAGCGAGGGTTATTACCTGCACTATTCCACCGCAACAGCTGAGCAAGATACCTTTTCGACATCTAGAAGCGTTCTGAAAACGTATTGGACGGAATAGTGTGACAGGGATAGCATTTACCAGGGTATTGCTTTACTGTCAATTAATTCATCGAGATCTCAGCACAGAGGTCAGCCTCCGCGCAATGAAAATATTGTGAGTCCTCAAAAGTCAAAAAGCAAGGAAACTGAAAATTGACCTTATAAAACGATGGATAAGTTATTTATTGAGAATTATATATATATATCTACTATATATATATATACTATACATATATAACTACTATATATACTCATATCGATACTATATTATACTATATATAGCCTCTATTATATATATATACATATATATCGAGCATATTGATAATATATATATATATATATACTACTACTCCCACTATATATATTCTATATAATACATAGTATCATATATATTATGATATAATCTATACGTAATTATATACTATAGATTATATATGATAGGTACCTTAGATCGCCAGATACATGGTATGCATTCAGAAATAATTTTGTATTGGAAAGGTTGGTAATCATGTTATTATCAAAATTAAAATTACAAAAATTCGCATTTGCTTTATAAATAAAGAACTATACTTTTCTTATTTTTTGCTGCTGTCAAATTGATTTATTATTGTTCCCTCTCAATTTTATTTAATTTTTTTAGTATTTATTTCAACACGTAAATATTTTATTATTTGTGTAAAAATTATATGATCATACTAATATTAACTGCATATATATATATATAATACTCATCTATGATACAATTATTAGTGTATGATATACTAGACTGTAATTATCTCATCATTACCTATATACTACATATATATGATTACATTTATATATACTATATATATTATAATATATATGATCAATTGTATTATATATATTACAGTAGTAGTCAAATTACGTACGTTTATATATAAGTACTATATATATATATATACATACGTAAGTATATATATATATTTATACCCGAAGTTTTTTGCACACAAATATTTTATTTATGCAAGAAAAGCAGGCAGCACCGCCTATTATATATATTAGTATATATAATATTATAATATATATAACTACTATCTACTATCATTTTATCTCTCTTAATGGAATCAAAAGTACGGTATATATATATATAGTACTATATACTTAACGTTATATATATACTATACAATATATATATTAATTGTTGGTCGATTTTTTTTCAATATTCTCACCATGGTATGGTGCTACGGAGAACGGCATGGTCCTAGCAGTTAAAACAAATGCGTCTATATTTGGAAGTCAGCCGAAAAATTCCTCGGCATGAAAATTTAACTTTTTTGTTTTTTTTTGCTATAAGGGCGTCAATGGAATTAAATTGCTATTTTTTATAACTAAAGGAATACCCTAGGTAAACCGCAAGATAGCGCAGTCGGGGTACCTCGGCCTCCCGGTGGACGACGGGGGACTAATCCGCCCCGCGGGAGGGTCTCCGGAAACCCCCGCTCTTTGGGTCCTTTGAGGCTGTCACGGGAGGCTTCTCCGACATTCCACCTCCGGGGTACCGTGAAACGTCCCCCCCTCTGATCCCCCGTCGGCTCGAGCCCCTAATTGCGTCTTGAAATAACTGTGTGATTGTTTTCTTTTGGAGAAATGATTGATAAAGTTTTTTTTTAAGGGAGGGGGAGGGGAGGGGGTAGTGGGAGACAAACCACTTCATGCCACCGAGATATTGACAGAGTGAAAGAGAAAGCGACACCCAAATCCCAAAGAGCGGGGGTTTCCGGAGACCACTCCCCGAGGGGGAGTTAGGTCCGCCCCGCGATACCCAGTCACTCGATTAGCTCTATAACAACAACAGCTAAGAAATATGTAATTCTTTAGTTACAAAAAATCAGATTAAGTTCCTTTTCATGTTAGAACTTCATAATTGAGCTACTGAAACTCCAAGAGAAAGCACTCGTTGAAAACTTTATTAAAAAAAAAAACAGGTATTTTGCACTAGTGAATGAGATTGCAGCGAAAAATTATACAACTTAAGCTCAGTCTTTCTCCTCCTTAGTGATTGTTAAGTATTATTCATTTAACATCATTTTCTACTTTAGAGAAAATGGTATCAACCAGTACCATCATAAAATTTTTTTTTTTACTATTAATCATTAACATATTTACCGTCTATAGCATCTACTTAATACATTTGGTTAAGTAAATCACTTGTTTTTTTATTTATTTTTATTTTTTAAAGTATTTTACATTGAAAAAAATTAATAATAATAATAATTAGACTTATTTACAGCTTTTATTTTCATTATTTGTATTGAAAGATGAAGAGAGAGAAAGAGAGAATAATTCAGAATGTAAATGAATAAAAATCGATGTAAAAAAAAAAGTTAACATATTTTAACAGAAATAGACAGAGTGTTCCTAACAATTGATCTTTTTTTAATTTTAAGTTATTAAAAAGAGTCAATCTGTCTATCTGAACTACCCTTTATATGAAGATAGACTTATGCATAACTAAGGGGGGAGGACCAGGGAAGCATGTCCCCCCCAAGAAATTTTTGTCAATAAAAATTCGTAACAGGCTTACTGAAATTTTCATAAAGGGGCTATGGACCCCCCCAGAAAAATCCCTAGTTACACCAATGGAGATAGAGCCTGTATACCACCCTGTATTTTGAGATAGGGGTTTTCTCAAGAGAGACTGTATAATGTATAGAATATAATATATATATATATAATAATATATATATATAAGTATATCATAATAACAAATAATTAATTATTTTTTATAGTATACTATAATATTTTATGTGTGTGTGTGTGTGTGTGTGCTATGCTAAATAAGGAGAACAAGTAAAATAAAGAATAGATAATGAAGGTTTTTGTTTCATGGAAGATTATGACATGAAAACGCTTAGGTTTGCATAATAATATGATAAATTATTATAATATATAATAATAATAATGAATAATAATATAATAATAATAATAATATTAATGAATCTATACAAAATTTGGCGCAAAATAACTTACTAAATATTTGGTTTGTATATCTTGTTTTTATAACTTTATAAAGTTATTATAATTTCAAAAAAAAAAAACTATTTATTTCAAGACGATTATTGAGAGTGTTTTTACATATTAAAATTCATTTTTCCTTTTCCAGCCACCAATATGTCAAGAACCTGAAATTTTTAAAAAAAATTATAAATAATATATAATATATAAAACATATAAATTATATTATAAGATAAATCTGTCGATTTAATAAGTCTGTATATTATTACGCGATAAACAGCTCCCAATCTTGGCCGCTGATGGCGTATTTCTGCCACTTTTTCTTAAGGGCATTAATTTGGGCCGTTTTTCATTAAGTTTCTTACCTGCTAAATATAAAAACTAACAGTGGGACTGTTTTGGGGAGACTCTGAACAATGAATCCGTCTTCGGAACTTTCTGCCCGATTAGGTGGGCAAGCAGTAGTCGTTTGATATGATGAGCAAGTTCATTCCAATCTTTCGATTTCAAAATCTTTTCTCTTGTCTTCGGAAATCCCACGTTAATTGATCGGTGTTTTTTTTCTTCTGGTCATTTCAAGGCTAGAAGACAAAGTGAATGTATCGGGAATAGTGGAAAAATTTCTCTTTTCTGCGATAAATCACCTCGCTTACTTTTCACTTAAAGGCTCGAAAAAAATCGTCCGGCAAGGGGGGGGACTATGTTCTTCGAGTGGAGCAAAGTGGAAAACTTTTAGTAAAATGGAAAAGTGCGCGTGTTCTCCTTAGTTCTTCCTCACACTTGACAAAATCTTTTTCTGGGCTTTTGCCAAAAAAACATCTCCTAAACCCACCCATTTCTGTTAACAACCTGGCATTTTAACTCTTAATTCGCCAATTCCCGATTGGTTTCTGTTTGCCTAATACCCCAGCTGAAAAAGGCCAAATACTCTCTGAATTTCTTCTTTTACTGTCTAGAATTCTACTCTGGATCGCCGCTCTGATTAAAATCATCTTCCTTCCGTGTCCTTCTCCTCCTCATGTATATCTTTGTTGACTTTTTGCCTGTTGCATAAATATTGTTCGTGCATGAGGCTTTCTAAAAATCTATGTAACCTTAAAGAAAAGGATGATGGCCTTGGATTGGCATACCTCTTCGAGTTTTGAGGGAGAAGTGTTCTTCCGTACTGGAATCACCCCTCTTTCAATAAATTTTTCTTTATTTTTTAGCTACAGCAGTCTAAAGCCACTTCCTCTCAGTGTTCGGAAGCGGCAAAAACTTGAACCAAGTTAAGATTGTCGCGTAGAGAACCTGGTGAAATTCTTTCTAAATTTTCCGTTAAAGATTTCACTTGATTATTGTATCTGATAATTTTTTCCTTTCCCTTTTTTTGAAACCCCCTTCTCAAAACTCTATTGTGGGGAGCAACCTTTTGACTATCTAAAATCATGTTGACCCGGATGGTATGCACGTGTCACTTACTTTTCAAGGCTTCCCCTCTTTTTGGTTTCCTCTTTCTCTTGCTTAACGATTGTCTAAGCTTTGCTTTCTAATCGTTCTAATATCGAGCTTGCTTCTGTCCTTCGCCTGTTTATTAATGCCTTGTTTCCTCCAGGGTTCCGTTTTTCTCCTAACTTGCCTATTACCTCAATTATCTATTGATGAAATCTTATGATCTTGCTTGACTTGACCGATTAAAGCTATCACATGTCAGAAGGTTCGATATTGGATGCGGCTTTTTCAAATTTGTTCCTTCCTCTTTTTCCACCATTTGACCTTTCATCTTCTGAATCTTTCCCGAATTTTATTTTGTCCCGCTTGATCCGGATAAGAATCCCTTTCCAAGGTGAGGGCTTTCTCAACCTTGTGGGGGAAAATTCAAAGTTCTTTGAAAAACCCAAAACTTCTACAACTCTCTCTCTCTCTCCTCCTCTCTCTCATCTCTCTCACTCTCTCTCTCTCTCTCTCTCTCCTTTCTCCTCCTTCTTCCTTCTCTCTCCTCTCTCCTCAAGAGTACTTGTTAAATTCTAACTTTCCTATCTTTTTTGAAAATATTTTCGTTTGCTACGTTTACAAGTAAACACATAGTGTGATTTCTGAAGCATAAAGGAAAAAAAGATATAATGGATTATCCTTTTTCTCACAATATGGGTTTCTAGAGAACCTTCAAAGATGCTGGGAAGTTCGGTTAAGACCTCTGCGGAAGCTTTTTCCTTCTTCTTCAGGCTTTGAATCCAAGCTATCAAAACCACAAGTTCTCCATTCGCCCTTTATATGGGGTTCATCTCTCATTATGCTGGGGAGGCCTCTGGTTCACAAGCCCGCTAGAGATAGGGCCTTAGTCAAAATGGACCCCAAAAAAAAAAGGGGCTTTTAAAACAAAAAAACTGTCTTCTGTACTTTTCAAATTAGTTCCAACCATGGGACCTTTATTTTCTTTTGCGTGCGGATTTTAGAAGTTGTTATCTCTTTTCTATAGGGAACCCCAAGCGCAAAGTGCTGGAGGGAAAGCTGGACCACTCGCGTACCAGCCACCTTTACGAAGGACCTCGAACTCTTGCCCAAAAAACAAAGCGGGTGCTGTGTCTGGGACATTTGAGTTCTTGGTTTCTTTGCCATTTAGTAACTCCAGGGACTTGTTTCGATGTAAGTGTTCTTCCTTTTTTCCATCCACCTTTTTTTCTGTGGAAATCCTTCTCCATTCTTCCGTTTTTTCCCTTGCTGAAATTAACTTTCCCCTCAAATTCAAGAACGGCCTTGATGCGTCCTGTTCTCATCTTGAAAAATTTGATTAGATCGGTAGGCCAACTTTCATGCGTTCTTAAAAAAAAACCCCCCTCCTTGGGATAAGGCTCTTTACCCTTCGGAAGGTTGTTTGGAAACAACCTAATAATATATAATATCACCTATTATTAGTATATTAATATATATAATATTATAATATATATAATAATATAATATATATATTATATTATTGATATATATCATAAATATATATATATATGTATAATATATATATAATACTATATAATTATATAATATATATATATAAATATATAATATATTATAATATATATATATATATATATATATATATATATATATACATATTATTATATTATATAATATATATATAAATATAAATATATATATATATATAATATTAATATATATAATATAATATAATTTATATATAATAATATATAAATATTATATATTTAATATTATTTATATATATAATAAATATAATTATAAAAAAAACTCAAATAAATATATAGAAAATTATAAAACAAAAACCAACCATATTTTTTGAAAAAAAAAGTTTTTGGACCAATGAACAGTAAAAGGAAGGTGGATACTCCGACCAAACATTTTCGTATTGGAAAATTGTAAATGAATATAATTTCTGAAGTATCTATAGAACATAATTACATTAATGTAATTTAAATTAAAAAAGAATTACCAATTCTCTAAAATCAAGGTGTAACTGATTATAAATTCAAAATATATTTTGATGAAAGCATGGCTTGCTTTTGCCTTACATCTATGAAAAAACGGCTTACGGTTAAAAAGATTGCTACAAAACTCTTGTATTTATGTTAATTTTTTCTTTGCTTTCTTTCAAATTTTTTGCGCGTTAATTTACCTTACTCATACCTCACGAATTAACAAAACTGTAATCTCTCTTTTCTCTCTTCTCTCTCTCTCTCGGGTATTTTATAAAAAAACTTTTAATTAAAATTTTTATTACGATCTCAAAACGTCAAATTGGCTTGTAACTGATTCATTATTTTCCCAGGCTGTGTTTGGTGAATCTTGCTTTCTAGGAAAAAATTTTGTTGAAGTCCGCAGATTGGGGATCTTTTTAAAAAAACCAAACGGTTTTTGAAATTTTTGGTAACGAAAAAAATCATTAAAAAAATATTCCAGGATTCCAGAAAAATAATAATACCTTAAGTCGATTTCTAATTTATTAAGCCTCTCCAAATATTCCATCACTTTATTAATGGCATCTAACCATGATTTTATAAAACAATTTTTAAAAATGAGTTTTTTTATATATATATTGTCATCAAAAAAAAAGCTAATGTGCTAGAAGGCTTCTGCAGATAAGTACCACATATGATTTTTTAATTAATAGAGGTAACGCGCGGGCATCCGCCAATCTTCAACGATAATTTCCTTTGAAAAAGTATTAATTTTTTGAAAAACAGAAAGATCAATGTATACTTTGCGCGCCCAGTTGTTTTCAAAGTTGAGCTTGCTCCCGTACCAAAAGGGCTAAATGGATATAACAATTTTACAAATAAAAAAGTAAAAGCTTTGTAAAAATACTTATTTCTTCTAAAAACTGTTAGAAAATCCGTGTCCATTTTACAATAAAAAATTGTTTTTTTGCCATCCACCATGCATAAGAATTGTAATTTTGCCCCAAGGAGATCGAACTGAATAAATACTTTGGGAAACCTTCTCCCAAAGGGAATAAAACAGGCCCTTATGTCCCTGCAAAAAAAAAGCTCCATTGTTATTATAGGGAACTGCGGGCCCAGTTCTGGAAGTTTTCAAAAAAACTTTTTTGGTTTGAAAATGAAAAGAAATTCTCAGGTATATTTTATTTTTAAAGATTTCCTTAAACACGAGTTATTTTCATCGCGGATTTTGAATAAACTTTTTGTTTTTCTGGCAATTTACTTCCCACCATGTTTTGAAAATGGGTAAACCAAAGGTTATTATATATATCGTTCAGGGGCCGCCACTGGAGGGTTGCATCAAGGACTTATCAAAAATGCACTTTTCAATATAAGTTTCATTAAAGTAGATTGCCCAGAGTGAATTACCATATAATGCAATAGGTCACTTCATAATACTTCTTCCATTAAATTGCAAAAATCACAACCCAAAAAACTTCTTCCCAATTTCCTAAACGTTTGTATCGCAACATAACATTTTAACCTTGTCTGCCATATCCCAATCATATAGAACTTTCGGAACATAACTGACATGTGCTTGCTTCATACCCGGATATGAATTTCGGTATGGGACTGGGATCCCTATAAAATTCGGCTTCTTTAACCGTTTCCCAAAATACTGGTAATAGTATTATGTTGCTCAAACAATCTGTCTTCCCGTGAGTTACCACAACAACTAATCAACTCACTCTCACTAATCATAAAAACAAAACAAACAAAAACCCACATAACACAACGCCACATATATTTAAAAGTGCATATAATCTCGCAAAACAACAACAACAACTGTTGATTTTTCAGTAATAAAAAGGAAAAACAAATCTTATTCTTTTTTATTTCATTTAACGCCAATTTTTCCCCATTTCAAACAACAAATTACCAAGTTAAAAAAAGAATGTTACTCATCTGTTTTTTTCTGTCTTTAGCTACATTTAAAATAGATACTATATTGTTCGTGTGAACTCCCGCAATATAGCTATCAAATTGCCTTTGCTAGAGTTCCACATAAGCGTTTGTATGATTCCTCATTTGTGTATCACAGTTATCGGCTTAAATGGATCAAGGAAAGGTAAGGGGTAGGATGGGAGAAAATAGAGATGAGGTGAGTATTTGTTAAAAACCTGTTCAATATTAATCTCGTGCTTTAAAAGTATGTGAAGCTTCCACTAAGCTTACTCTCTCTGTCTATAAACCGCTGTTTAAGGTATTGGCAGATGATAAACATATACATGAATATTGCCCATGTGGTCAATTCTTCTAGTTGAAAACAACAATACAGTGTTTTATATAAATGCTTAAAAACGCAAAAATAAATAAATTAATTTTTGAATATAATTTTAAAAAAAATATAGACTTAAATAAAATTTTTTTAATATATTTCAATTTTAAATAAAAAAAAAATAAACACCAAAGTGTTAATGTTAAATAAACTTACAAAAAAAAAAAATTTAGAGAAGGGATTCTAAATATTGAATTAAAAATATATTTCAAAACTATATATATTATAAATCATATATATTAAATATAAATTTTAAATTGTAAAATACAATTGTTAAATAAAATATTATTGCTGGAGGGCAATTATAGTACTCTTAATATATAAAAAAAAAAGATATCTTTTAAATAGAGATGAAATAGGCCTACAGGATTGCTCCTCCTTTCTTGTTGATAGAGCATTAAATACTTTCCGATATCCTACCTTTTATATATAGAAAAATATTAGGGTTCGAGCTGGTAGATATTGCATTTACAACTAACACAATATCAAGGAAAACTTATATCATCGCATTCACATGAGGAGAAAACGTATTATAAAAAGAAAAAAATAGAAGAATTCTGGGAAAAAATATAAAAACCTCGTCACTCATTCTCGCGGCTTCACATAGAGAAACGGAAAACTAGGAAAATGGGTGTTATCTTTTCTCATGTAATGCAAGAATTGACACTATTACTATGAACTGTATTAATAGTAATACTGAAACTAAGTTTTTGATGTACTATTAGATTGATATTTAATTAAACGTGATATATATAGTAAATAATCTCAGATACTATACGACTCGACCGCTCACACAAAACCCGTATAGCACACCACACTATAGGTATGCACTTCTAGTCTCTCACACTTATCATAGAACTCTATATCCTTCTTCCGACTATTACCTCCTTCCTCCATTACTTTACTTCCATTAATTCAGTATTATCCTTTCACTCTTTACTTCTTCTTGAATTTTTGGTGAATCATTACCATGCATTTGTTTTTTTTTTCAAATTACGGAAAATGTTTACCGTTTACAGGTAGGTCCCTCAAGAGACTCCCATTCGTGATAAACTATATATATAACTCGAGTCTAATTTTTCGAGAACCTATCAGAGTGACTATCTCATATATAAATCAATTATATATAAAGAAAATAAATATTACGGTTTAATACTAACGTATATATATATTAATTAATCTCATAGCCAACCGCCAACCCGGCTCCTAGCACTACCAGCTGATTAGTGCTCTCTCTAAGAATTCCAATACTAACTCCTCTTCACTCAGAATCTACTCTGACATCCTTCTACCACCCAAAATTTATCTATAACGAACTACATAACCCGAATATTTTTCTCTTTTTTTAATTTTTAATGTATAGTTGGATAAGTTATTGATGATCTGGACGCTAATCTATATGTATAGGTATACCATAGGCTATCGATAAACCATCATTCTAACTTGACATGCAAACAGTCTATTGAGTACTATAATCACCTTATCTAACCCCCTTCCAAATTTTACCAGATAAATACTATAAGGTAAACTTAACCCTTATGCTTAAATAATAAAGGGGGAAAAAGGAGAGTAAAGTAAATTACCTATAAAATAAATAAATAATAATTTTTAAAGAATATAAATATAAATAAATAACATAATAAATAATAGTTAAAAATAATTAATACCTTAATAATATAATTAATACACTTATAAGAAGGGCTTTATGCAAGTTATTCACGCCTATTTAACTAAGCTACGGCAACTATCTCAAGATTCTAGGGGCGGGAGCGGGACTCTAATAACCTCACTAACATGGTGGTACTATGAGCCCCTGATACACGTTCTACGACGATAGGTTAACGTTACGTTTCCATAGTGCTTGATAATATATATAATAACGGTGTAAGTATTGAAGGAGAAACTAATTTTAACCAAATGCAAATCACAAAACTCTACTACATACCCACAAGGATTAAGAACCTCAAGTATAAAAGGTGTAGCCGGTATGCCTGAGCTTTTCACGAGATGCTCTGATGCCTCCACCTCGATATGCTGGTCACGTGTTAAGCACCTCAGGTAAGTCATACTAACTATTATAAATCATCACACTACTACCCTATTTACACGTTGATGGATAGAATGTGTGTGACTCGCGTCGTCCGTAAGCCTCCTAGTTGATATGACCCATCTGCACGTCTAATATAAATCTAGTATTATTAATTAATATAAATTATATTTATATTTAACTTCTTTTTATATTTCTGTTGCTACACTTTTCTCATATACTATCACTTCATTATCATTTAATATCTACCTCATAAATATATCCTAACATCACCTACTCTATTCATATCTCTAACACACTCCTATCTTTTTCTACCTAATTTTATTTTAAATAATATTTTTTTAATTTACTTATTACAAATTTACTTATTATCGAGTAACAATACTACTCATTATTAATAAATCACCTCATTTTATTTTCCTTGTGTTTTTTAAGCAAAGTGTATTTCTCGTGCATAATATTAACACAAATAATTTGGGTTGTATATAAAGTATACATCCTAAATTATTTTTACTAATTCAACATATTTTTCTTCTTTCTATATAATTTGAATTAAATATAAATAAGAATGACAATATATCAAACATCAATCATCTACACCTGTTACATTTAAATATAATTTCATTTAATTTTAATCTAATTTCTCGAGAAAAAACAGCATCGACCTCTATATTCTTCTCCGTCTCAGCTACGCAAGGCCACAGGCATAGCCTGCGAACCCAACTTTTACCGTGGAATTTTATTCAAAATTTCCCACGACCCCGGGAAAACCAGTCCTCTAACTCATCACCCATGCTTACCACCACAATCACGTGAGAAGGCATCATACTTTCGTAGAGTGTGTCAGATAGGAATCCATGAAAGCTCGACCGCCAAACAACAAAACCCTGCCAGTCCGCTCGCTAATGATAACGTCATCAGTGAGACAACCGACCGACGAAATTACATAATAACAATAATATATAATAAGCAGATGATGTATTCATAAATATGTTTAAATAAGATATAATAACTAATAATAAAATTATAATATACTAATATAATACATAATATATCAATATACGTATAACAACAAATCATATATATAAAAACACCACCCCCTAAACCACCACACACAGACTCCAATACCACTGAACTAATATATATAATCAAAACCACAATAATATTATAATATCCTTATTATTGAATTACTATAATATTTCAATCCCTTATAAAAGTATCCATTTTTCTTTTTCAAATTGTGAGACACTTTTACTAACTTCCACTTTTATTTTTTAATAATATATAGGTACTATTAATCCCGATCCCTGTGTATAAAACCCTCCAATATACCCGTCATCTTTCTTACCCCTTATTTCTTTTATTTTTTCCCTCACATTTATATTAGCTTACGTTAGTACTGTCAATACTTTGTTACCTATACTAGCTACTTTAGTCTATCGCATTGTCTACTTTACTCTACTGTACTGACTAATGTCGTCTACTTTAAATTACCTCTATGATTTATATATAATATTAAAATTATTAATCTTTTAATATAGTTCTTCTGTATATAACATTCCATTTTCAGATTTTTGTAAAGGTCGTTTTTCCAGGTATATACTGACAAGCCAAACCTACTAACTCAATAATACTACTCATAGTATATTTGAGGCGTTACACCAGAAACCTCTGAATATTTTCCGAGTGTTGGCAGCTTCATACCATACTCGAGTTCAAATAAGTACAAATCTTAACTTTCACTTAACAGTCAGATAGATTAAGCCATTGGATGGATCTCACCAATCTCAGATTATATAAACAATCTCAATTCAACCGTCAATACTTATCTCATACTCCATCTTTAGTGCACCACCAATTCAACGAGAGACATGGCTACGCTACAGCGATATACATACGCGAGCGCGACATTTTAACTATTATCCCAACATACAACACTCAACTATTTCGCCTAACAGTCATCTCTAGTTATATAATACTATATAATTCATCACCCATCTTCAAGTATGTGTTTATAACCCTCGTAATGACTTCCTTAGTGTGACTCCCCACCTCACTCTCTATATACTCTCCCTCTGAAAATCCAATGACGGACCACCACCTCTTTATCAATTCGACCGTTGCATTTCGTCTCCCTGTTTCACAAGCACGATCAGCGCACACAACTCCGCTAGTCGCACCTTCTATATGGTAAGTCCCTCGGCCACCGGCACCCCACAACGCCAACTACCGGGCACTAGCGGTCCACCATAAACACATAAAGCGACGACAGAGACAAGACTATTAATATCCCCTCACACTACGTCCCTCACACAAGACTAACGAACACCCCAACCCACACACAAAAATCCATCTATCCATACAAAACCTTTTATTTTTTTAAACCTACCAAACCTAAAACATAAATCAAACCACCAACACAACTCTACAATCATAAAATTACAACAATACAATATACAAATCCTAAACTCACTATCAATCATACGCCACCCACTAACAAACACACCCACACACACTACCAACCTCTCATAACAATATCAAAACACCACAACCAATAACACACATATTAACCCAACTAAACTACATCTCAACCCATCTTATAAGCCATACGCACTGAGCTATCACCAGTTAACTTCAATCCTATCGCAGACTAATTGAGTCTACCACGGCTCTTTTGTGAGCGTGATATATATACCCATAACTAATACATAATCAATACATGAATAATTTAATAAATTAATAGTAATTAATAATTCATAAAATACAAAAATAATCTCATCCCTTATACCTCTAATCAATACAATCAAATAAATAATTAATAATAACTAATCAATATATACATAATAATAAGGTATAGATCAGTGTTTTATAACGATAGTTTTACTCCTATCCTCATCTACGAAACCGACAGTATAACAAATTTATTCGTTTACGATACACTAGTTTAACCACCAACCCAGTGTTGCTGATTTATCTGAATAAACTGTGCTCTGAGCGAGAGTGTCCAAAAAGCCAAGCCCAAAACGAGTCGAACCCGACGTGGGATCATAATAAATCTCCTCGAAAACACAATCACTGTCTCCAGAGAGGTTAGCTCCCTAAGAGAATAGTGAAACTCATACATGTCATTATATAATGGTAAAAAACAATGAATAAGAATATATATACAATGATCTCTCTCAATGCGCACGGTGTGCATGTCCAATACTGAAACTACTTAAATAATATCCGCTTCAACTCCAATATAACCACAATCTTCCTTTGTGTGTCTTATCTAACTCTCTCCACCGCATATATATATACGTCACTACAAGTGGGACACCCTCTCGAGCAAGAGAATATATATGGAAACGCATCTCTCTCTAGCACTCGTCACTCAGCGCCCACTCACACCTCATGCCACGTCACCCTCCGCTCCCGAACATCTACAAGTGCCCATTTAGTAAGCAAAGAGCCAACAACCAACAAACTGTACCTCCCACTAAACGTCTGAGTGGCTCTCCATACGCTCAACCCCTAAATATGATAAGAGAGCCTACACCACATTCTATCTCGGCTACCAACCTAGTCTGGAAGGTGGGGCTCACCTCCGGCGCATAAAACCTCCTGGGTAGCACCCGAAGCTCCCAACCCGCTACTAATTACATCAAATACAATATGACACAACCATATTCAGCCTACCTCCCACATCTCATATATACTATACTACTCAAATAAAGACAAACATACATCCCTACGAACACGAACGCTCTCATAACCCTATCAGGCACCATTAATCACCATCTCACACCTACCTAACTAATACTGTAAAGATATAAACTAAATAACTAATTTATAAACATATATAAAATTACCATATAATTCCCTATAACTTATCTCTCTAAACAAACTTATGAAGCATATATAAAGTATCCAATATATACATATTGAACCACCAACAATACCAAAATAAACCTTTCACCGTAAAATTCGCTAGCGTAACGAATATATCTGTGTGATAATAATTTGATATATATACTAAATACCTACGTGTATATCTGTATATTATATACTATATATAAGTGATACGGTAAAGTCTATAATACGATAATACCATATATATATATATATATATAATTTAAACATCTCAAAATGCATATGAATTATATTGCATCAAATATCTGAAAACTTTTAAACACGACCCAACTATACATTGAATATTAGTCGTATATTAATATTTAAGGATATTACAATAATTTTATATTCCCATAGAATACTAAATTGTCCAATTACTTATTGTAATAATTTAAGTTTTTGTTTAATTAAATGATACACATAACTATATTAATCAAATAAGTCTCTCTCCCTTATTTACATATACTAAACGCCGTCACCTAATGTACTATATGGATAATGGTAAAATATCAAGTTCTAGAATATATGCACATAGCCCACGACAATACCGCTCTTGTGATATCATCCTGTATAATTATGTAATATTTTATACAAGGTTAATTTATTGCTACATATAACATTTCTAAGGTCCATCGTATAATAATTAGCAGACATTTTTTTAAATTTCAAATATCTGGAATTTATAATTCTTAAGGAAAAAAACTTAATAAAATAATTTAATGTGAGCGAAATATTTCTCTCACACCTCATCGAACTATAGTGTTGTGGCTAACTTGTAAAATTCTTATATTTTGGAAAAGCACTTCATATACACAAGTCCACAAACAGCCAAACATAGTCAAAGATTCTTTCCAATTTTACTCACATACTAGTATACATAAATTCACAAATGTTGAACTATATATATCCGTCATCCATGTATATTTTATGTCACCCTAACAGCCTCGAACACAACCACGAACACACGAAAAAAATCTGATCTTCTGTGTTTATCTCCTTTGCACAAATTGATTTAGTCATCAGTCATATTTCGGTCATATGACCTTATAGTATCAAGCCAAAAAAAAAAAATAATAATAATTCCAGCAGTGCCTGACACCCATTCTAAGTAGATCAGACTAAAAAGGTTTTATGCCTTTTAATAATTTAATTTATAGATGATCAATCACGTGTTACTAACGGATATAATAAAATAACAGAACTTCCATTTTAAACGCATTTCACAAACAACATACACACAAACCACCTATTTTATATATCTAAATATATAATACAATGATCCAGTGTGAATATGTGAAATAATATAAAGTGCAAAATATATACGGCACCTTAATGAATTATATTAAAATAAATAATATATTAAATACTAACTATAAATTTAGAATATATATATGATATTTATAATAGATATTTATATATATAGTATAATGATATATTTATTGGTTAGCGCATATATATATAATATATTATCATATTATAAATAATCTAATAATATAATATAAATATAATATATAATTATATATATATATAATATATATTACTATATCATATATTATATATAATATAATATATGAGTGCTATAATATATATATATATATATATATATACTCTTATATAATATACCTACAATAATAATAACTAATATATAATAAACTATACTATATACTAATAATATAATTTATATATAATATATATATATATATACTATAATCATATATAATATATATATATAATATATATTATATATATATATATATAATATAATATACATACTATATATACTATTTATATACAGTAATTAATATATATATCACTATATATAATATAGTAATTTTAATATTATATTATATAATTATATATTATATTTATATACTATATATAACATATACTATATATTATTATTTATAATATATAGTATTATAACTATATATATATATAGATATAATTATTAATTCGTTGACCTTAAGACTGAAGCAGGAATCAATCGTATGACCCCTCTGTTACGAAGGAAAAAAAAACCTACCGAGCATCGAATTCCCGACTCATAACATAATATAATAATAATAATAATATAACTTAATAATAATATAATAATAATAATAATAATAATGAATATAAATCAATAACCAAAAGTCTAAAAAAAATTACCATATAATAAAAAGCGTCAAGGAAGAACAAAATAGTTATAAAATAATAATTTAATTATACATTAAATAATAAAAATTATAAAGGAAAAAAAAAAACATTTTAAAACAAGCTTCAATTGAAAATTAAATAAATGTTTAATCATCGTGTACAGGGAACAGTTTTGATGTCGTTATTTGATAAATTTGGACAATTATATTGTTTGCTTACATAAAAAGAGACATGCTTAATTGGCAGCTCCATAATTGCAATTCTCTCAATTATTATTAATACTATATATTATATATATATATATATATTACACCTTTATCACAATATATACATATATACATATATTATATACACTCATATCAAACTCATAATAAGCATATACCCCACCACATACTAATCATATATATACTATCATATATACTATATAATTACACTTAAGTATATATTAATGGCGATAAATCAGTAGAAATATTTAAAAACACACACATCTATAACATCAATATATATACCACTAAAACAGAAAATTTCATTCACTTTGCTAGAATATACTCTCAAAATATAACTACAACAAAATAATATATACACATATAATATATATATTAAATATAATTATATTATAAGCAATTAAAAGAGATATTAAATAATAGAACACCACAACCATACCGCTTCATCAACAAATAACCATAAATATCTATAATACACTGTAAACAAAACAAAACCAAAAATAAAATACATATTAATTTAATATAATAAATATTATCACAGCTAACTTCCTAGTCACATACAACACGGTCCCAATATATATAAGAACTAATAAAACAGATACTCCGGTTTAAGGCAAAAACCACGGGTCGTGAATTCCCATTTACAGCGGGCCCAGAGGAATCAAGCTGTTAAATTTCAACAAAAATCTCTTAAGACCTAAAATTATCCAACTCGTTATTTTAAATTTTTATTTTACTTAAACAATTTTCTACAACACAGAAACAAAATAATAAAAATAATAAATTCTGTATAAAATAGACCGAATACTATAGATTCTCTTAAGATGAATTAATTCCATCAATATAATCCTCCTGAAGAGCTGGAGGTTGATGATTATAGGAATTATACTCATCCATATAATCCTCTGCTATCCCTGTAGATGACTGAGGATTATAGGGATACATCATAGGAGGAGGAACTGTAGGAATCTGAATATATGGAGAGAGAGGAAAGGAGAGAGAGAGAGAGAGAGAGAGATTCAGCTATTCAAACTATTGCTTTTTTTAATGTGCTCTAACTGAAGCCTTCTTTACAATTAAAATTTAAAACCAATATTTAATTTTATGGTTTCAAGTAGGTTTGACCAACACACCTGGTGCGATGCGGTGCGGCATGCAATTCCAATCTCCCGGTGCGGTGCGAAAAAATGAATTTGGTGCAGTGCGGAAAGGTTCGGAAAATTTTGGTGTTGAGCCAACTCTTGTTTCACGACACAACTCCTATTGAGACTTTTAGCAACATTTTGGTTAATTTCCTCTTGACGTGCATACAGGACCTAACATTTCTTCTCAATTCACTGCGTATAACCATTAATCTACATTTTACATAGAGCATAGAGCCTTATCTGCTATTGGGAGGCCAGGTTGTGTCTCACTAAAGGCTCGCAACTTCAGATCAGAATTTAAGCCTTCCTGGAGGGATGTTAAATGTTCTTCCTGGGTGAGTAAAGACCTGCTCTTATGATTAAAAATTATCAACGTATAGTATTGATTACAAAAAAAAAAAGATTTAGTTCTTTTACGGATCATTAGTTTTTCAGAAACATTGAGTATGAGAGAAGTATATTATATCATGTGATGGAATTTCATAAATAGCTGGTCACTTCGAATTATTATTTTACCTATTAGCATCATTCAAAGGCAGGACCCTTTTCAAGGAAGCTGCAGATTAATAAAATGCAAGGAAACTCACCCAAGCTTAAACCTAAAACAAATCTCTCAAGTGAGCGCAAAAGGATGCTTTAAAGAAAGGATGATATTAAATACAGCAGGAAAAAAAGAGGCACCACAACAAGCAAGCCTAAAGCTTTCAATCCTTACACAAAATTTATGTGAAAGCAAGGTACCCATTGAGCTACGAGGGCGACGTAATGGTGATGGAATGAAAAGCGATAGTGTGCCTAAGTCACGTCGGAGAGATAGAGGATTGTGGAAGTTTTGAAAATAGGAGACAGTTCCTTAGTCTTCAGCCTGAGATTCAATTCCTTCCAAAAGAAGAGTGGACCCAAAGCCTTCTACCCCAAATATGAAAAGAGAACTGCATACAAGGGAGGGTAACACCATAATATAATTGGAGCAACTGTGCGAAGGAAATAACTTCCTCAACCTGAACAGAATTCCCAGCTTTTTTGAGACCGCTTTATCAACCGTTGCAATTAGTGATGCGCCGCAGAGTGATTTCTGGCCGGAGGCCGGAACCTCCTGTTAAAAATTTCCTCGGCCAGATTATATATATAGTATAGATACATATATATATATATATATATATATATATATATATATATATATATATTATATATATTAAAATATATATATATATAGTATATAATAAATATATAATATATATATATATATATAATATATATATATATAATATGATGCTCGAAAGAAAGTTGTATGGAAATATATAAGGAGGAACAAAAAGAAGACTAAAATTTGTATACCTAGGAAAAAAAAAGAGGTAAACGAACAGTTGGGATGGAGGATAAATGGGAACTTACAAGGGAATAAGAAAGCTCTTCTTGAAGAAAGTACGAAAGGTTAAGAAGGAGGGTAAAGGGAGTCTTCAGAGAATAAAGAATAGGCGATGGTACTTTCGTGACTGATGAAATAGATGCGAGGAGAGTATGGAAGGAACACTTCGAAAATATGCATAGCATTAGCAGTAATGAAGAGGTGAGAGTGAATGTGAGGGTTTGATGGTGTAAGAAGGAAACGTTATTTGTTATGGTTACTAGGAAGGAAGTAATAGGTAGAATGAGAAAGTTGAAGAATGGTAAATCTGCAGGTATAGATAGTATTACCATTACCGGTGAAATGATCAAGAATGGAGGAGAGACTGTGATTAACTGGATATGGTAGTTGTGTTACTAAACGTTTATAGAGGGTATAGTTTCGAAGGACTGGAGGAGAGCAGTAATAATACCCCTATATAAGGGCAAGGGGAATAAGGAAAATTGTATTAACTATGAGGGAATTAGTTTATTGAGTGTTGTAGGGAGGATATTTACTGGTATTTTAGTTGAAAAAGTGAGTCGAGTGACTGAAGGACTGATTGGAGAACAATGCGTATTTAGAAATGATAGATGATGTGCAAATCAAATTTTCACATTGAAACAAATGATTGAGAAAATGAGAGAAGAAGAAGAATAAATTGTTTTAGGTTTTATGGAC
>JABUQX010063682.1:0-5000 GCA_015478945.1 Trachelipus rathkii | reverse complement strand
TAAACCCAAGTGAAGAAAATATTTTTTACTAGTGTTAAGAAAGAAAGTAAGTCTTGTGGTTATTTTTAATAATTCTGAAAGCCTATTCTTGTAACGTGAAGAAATTTTCTGTTTATAAACGAAAATAGAAAGTCGTTACCCAAAAAAAAAAAACTTGGCCACTAAAAAAAAAGAACAAAAAAACAACTCTCTGGCGGGGAGGAAGAAAATTGGGGAAGAAAAGAAAATACCCCCCCAACATACCCTTACAACCTGCTAAAAATAAACAAAAGTCTATAGGCTCAGCATCTAAATGGGTTTGCCTTTTCCCCGACGTTGGGAGGCTTAACTTTAAATTTTGGATGAATCCACACGAGTCCGCAAATTTACAACTACAAGAAGAAAAATAGTCTCTGTGAGGAAGACGAGGCCTATATAAAGAAACTTGGGAAGGGTACGAAATAACCCAAAAGTTAAATTCGCCTCTAGTCTGAAACAAACTAAAGCTCAAAATTGCCTGGCTGTTAAAGCGCCTAAGCCACTCGTAACGTTGTTCAGAAGTCCTTCTCCCGCGCAAATGGTATTTTGTTTTTGTGGGTGAAAATTTAATCTGGTAATTATTTTGTTTTATTAAAAATTAATTAAAATGTATTATAATTCGGCGGCAGAATGATGTTATAAAATAATGGAAAATCAGATAGACTTCTTTTGGTCATATAATAATTATAAGAATCTTGTGTATATTTAAATAAACGTTTACAATATGTAAAGAGGTGGGTATCCCCCATCCTTCGTTACTCTTACCCCCCCAAAATTGGGAGGGAAAGAAGGTTAATATGTGGAACGACAAATGTAGAACAAAGAAACGCTTGCAAGACGGACTTTAAGGAGATACCGTTGCTATTCATATAATAAAATTCCTTCTCTGAGGAAGAACATTTGTAACTGGGTATTTTTAGGAATGGTAAAATTTATATTTTAAATTTCGTGTGAAGCGGCCTTGTAAAAGTGACCGTTATATGATATAAGAAATATTCCTTTTGAGAAATGAAATTGGTAATTGTTTTTAAGAATAAGAAAATTTATAGCCTAAAACATTTTGTGAGGTCTTTAAGACCAAAGTCATGCTGAAGTCTCATTGTAAAAATTATTGTGTTATGTTATTAAGTATGAGTAATTAGCTTAGAATTTGGGCCCTCTGATTAAAAAAATATAATGCAAATATTATAATTTAGTTATATACGAGTTTATTTTATGTCAATAGCGTAAAATCCTGTCTGTTTAAAATATTTTTATATGTTTTATATTGCCGTCTAATTAATGTATTTTTCGAATTAATATGAAATCATATTTAAAATTTGATAACAGTGAAATAATGATACTTTCGTTCAGTACTCTGTGTGTGGGAGGAGCTAACATCTGCACTCTCCAAAAAGACATTATCATCACGAGATTGCGTCTACGGAATGTTTCTGCCGACTTCAAAATTTTTAAAAAAATGTATTTTTAGTGACATTCTTGATCAACCGGGGATGCACCATATGTACGGGCTACCGTACTATAAAACAATGCTATTAGAATATTTATTGTAATTGAAAAGCTATTATTATGAGAGTAGCTCCAACCGTTATGTATTATTATGTACGGTAAATTTATACATCTTATAAGATCACACATAACTATTTTCTTTTTGTATGTTATTTAAAATTAGGCAATAGTAGAACGTCTCTCTCTCCTACCGGCAAGATCTGGTATCGGAGGAAAGACGCCAGTTAGTAAGGCAGTCGAGATCAATGCCGAAAAGACGTGTCAGGGCATTGTCCCTGACACGCTAAAATATATTATTTTTGTAAGAAAATTAAAGGTGTAAAACTATAATTAATGTTCTTATAATAAGATCTTTTTTAAGCATCATTTGATACGCTATGTTGATTATCAGTGAAATAAATAAGATAAAAATTAGAGAGAACGGTGAAAGAGATCTAGTAAGGAATATGGCATTCTATTACATGCCCCACTTTGCAAAATATATGATATAAAATATCTTATATAATATGTTCAAATAATAAATGTTATATTCAGGTCTGTGCCCCCACTCTTATTATTATACAAGTATAATTAAAAATCAAGATCTGTAACGAGATAATATCCTGTACATTAATAAAAATAGCATCAACTATTGTTCTATCACCTTCATCTTGTAAATTAGTGTACGAAGGTGTGGTGATTTAATTCTATGTTAATTAATTAAAGATCTCAAAATATCTCGCGTTCTCTCTATATAACTAGGTATGTACAGGACAAATTTTTGGTTCCGGCCAGGAAGATCAGTCAGACCGTTTGTCATTCCTCTACACCTTACATATTTTGAAAGCCCACATCTGATTAACTTCTTAAGTCTCTCTGAACTATCTGGCATTTTGTCCTTATCCATATTGTGAGGCTAACGGTTCCTGTAACCAAAATTTGGATAAAGTAAATCCAGTAAATTTATTAAGGAAAATGAATAAACTAATAATCAATTATCAATCTAGTCATTCATGTCTAAAATTTAGAAAATGATATCCTCGAACAAAAAGGTAGATTTTGCTCAAGTTTTTAACACGATATTGTCGATAGAGTTAATAATTGATTTTTCGGGCATATGTATAAACTCTCATATCTCTCTCTCTCCTCTCTCTTCTCTCTCTCTCTCTACACCATCTCTCTCTCTCTCTCTCTCTCTCTCTCTCTCTCTCTCTCTCTCTCTCTCTCTCTCTCTCTCTCTACCGTCCCCAGCATGCAAGCTTCATGCTTAAAAAAAACTCTGATAAAAACTGTTATTTTAACTTAAGACAAAGAAATACATATTTGTGAATTGTGATAAACCTTTCTTGTGTTGACTTTAAGAAACTGTGTACTATTAGTCTATTAATTACTATAATTAGTGAAAGCAAACTTATTTAGTTGAGTTTGATCAAAATTTGATCAAATCTCAATTTTTGGTTCGCAAACCCACGTGATGACCATTTGTTTATAAGAAGAGTAATATGAATTGGGTTATCCCAATAAGTGAGTAAATGACAAATGAATTATTAATTTTCTTTTTAAGAGAGACATTTGAAAAAAGTGGAAAGTTCCGGTAAATACCGGCTGGAAATGGAACTTTTAAAAAATCGAGGATCAGGCCGAGTAGTAGCAATGACAAAATCCAAGGGATGCTAGAATCTAGCTTCTAGCAACCCCGCGCTCTTTCTTGAGGTACTTTCTAGCATCTAGCACGTGTCAGCTACGTTCGTGGGTACTTTTCAATGCTGGCGTACTTCCCTGGGGTAGTACCCTGGGGGTACAGTGTATATTCATGTAAGTTGGTGAGGTACTCATGTACGTTCGTTACCGTTTTTCATATCCCCAACCCCCTTTGTTCTATCCTACCCCTACCCCCCTTTGACTAGCCGTCATGTACGTTCCTGAGTGTTCATGTACGTTCCTGAGTGCTCATGTACGTTTATCACCCCTACTCTCCTTCTATGCTATCCCCTACCCCCCTTTGTTCTATCCTACCCGCTATCCCTACCCCCTTTGACTAGCCACCATGTACGTCCCTGAGGGTGTTTATGCCGTCCATGTAAGTCACTGAGGGTGTTTTTGCCGTTCATGTACGCCACTGAGGGTGTTTATTCTGTTCATGTACGTTCCTGAAGGTATTTATGCCGTTCATGCACTTTCTAAGCTATCCTATCCCCCTTTCTATCACACTCATTGCTCATGCACGTCATCACTCAGCTACTTTCCTGGATGTATTTTAGGTTTAACCCATACACGTACGTACGTACGTACGTACGAACGTCATATATATATATATATATATATATATATATATATATATATATATATATATATATATATACTATCTATATATATATATATATATATATATATATATATATATATATATATATATATATATATATATATATATATATATATATAAAAAAATATAATTTTGATTTTTTTATATAAATTAAATTTTTATTATTAACTTATTATAAATGAAAGGAAATTCAAAACAGAATGTAAAAATCGTAGGGAAATGTATTTTTAAGTTATAATTAAAAAAATACTAACCTACTCTTGTAGGTTTTACTTCACTCGGCGGAGGAATATTTTAGGAAAATTTTGCCGACTTTTTCAATATACTCGGTTTCAGTCTTAACTTGAAACTCCTCGGGGAAGGGTGTGCTTCATTTGTCTCGAAAATGCAGTTTTTTTTAATGAAAATGATATATTATTTGCGTATTTACACATAAAAGTGTTAAATAAATAAAAAAAAGTCATTAAATTAAGTTTAAGAAAAAATTGTTCGATTATAAGTTCTTTTAAGTTGCTAATTATAAATTGTTAAGAATATACCAAAAACATCTTTTTCGACGCCCGCCATTATGTTTTGTCGATGGACCTTTTACATGTAATAGTTACCCAAAAAATAGTATATATCTCTATGTAACATATATAGTTTTTATTTTTTTTTTTTAAATATATATATATATATATATATATATATATATATATATATATATATATATATATATATATCTGCTATATATATATATATATATATATATTATTTGTTAGGTAAATACACGAAAGCAAGAAATAGGGACTCGAGCCGACGAGAACGAAGAGGGGACGATTCCCTTTAGGAATGGAGGAACCCCATGACGCCAAATACCAAAGAGCGGGGTTCCGGAGACCGGGGAAAAAGTTCTACCCTGTCGTTCCCGGAAGGCCGAGAGACCACTGCCATCTTGCGGTTTACCCTTGGGTATTCCTTTAGTTAAAAAAAAAAAAATAAAACTGACGGAGTGGTACGTAGAACGTAACAGGTCCTATATATATTTGAATCATCAAATCCATAATAGAAAGTCTGTTTATGGTCCATAAAGATACCCTGTACTATTTTTTTTGGGCTAACGAGTACCGTTCAAAAGGTCAATAACTAGACTTTCTCCATATATATATATATATATATATAGTCATAT
>JABUQX010063681.1:20000-33559 GCA_015478945.1 Trachelipus rathkii | reverse complement strand
TGTGATCCGTTTTCCTTTTCTCTTTCAATTATCTTTTCCAATTCCAAGTTTATCCTTTGCTGTTCTTTTATTAATCCTACAAAACTTTATTTAACCTCACTTAATATTCTGTCGTCAACGGTGAAACCCTCGAAAGAGTCCTCGTCATCACTGTCATCATCTTCCCACTCTAACTCTACTGGTTCTAACGATTCCATATCTATTTTCTCCTGTCCGAAAACTTCTTCCAATTCCTCTTCGTCCTCTGCTGCTCCCTTACCCTTGGCATATCTTTGAAATACTGGATTATTTCTGTCTAAGTATTCAGGAGGCATCTTTTCACTTACGGTCGCAACTGGCCGATGATGATGCCTTATATTTGCCTGTCCCATCCATCCGGAGATGTAACACAATGTGAACAGATTGGTCACTTCGACGGTTTATAATTTCATAAAGGGCATGATTACCTAGGATCAAATGTTATTCTTTCGTAAAGAATTCCAGGGAGATGACGCCGTTTAACCCTACCATTGATGGAACTTTCGATACGGAACGAAATCTAACAATTGACTCTTTCCATCCACGCATTCTTTCTCCACAGGAAAGGGAGTTCCACGTCTTAATTCATGGCCTTTTTCAAGATATTTTTCAAGATTTACAGTTCGTTTCCGTATGAAGTTGCTATGACTATAAAACTACAGGACCCTGGACAACTCTTGATCCCATTATTTGGACCTCTTTACTGACATTCTCAGATATTGACTCAGGGTGCGATTGACCCGTTCGACCGCGCCGTTAGAAGATGGTGTATACGGGGTGGTTAGTACATGTTTTATCTGTTGTTTCTTCAAGAGTTCCTCGAACTCGGGTCCAATGAATTCCCTACCGTTATCAGTAAGAAGCCGCTCCGGGAACTTTTGCAAAAATGGCAGTATTCGGTGTTGGAATGCATTTGCGACATTTATACTCTGTTTCTTATGGGAACAGCAGCCACCCACTTCGTGAAATGATCCACCATTACCAACGCATAATTGTTTCCCCTGGTAGAACAGGGAAATTGGATCAAATCCATTGCCACTAATTCAAATGGTCTTGAAGTTACGATTTTAAGAGTGGGCGGAACATAGAGAATATTCGATATTTTACACGCTTGACACTTGTTACAAGTGGTAGTGATGTCATTACAGATAGTAGTTATCTTTGGGTGCCATACCCAGTTTATTAACAAAGAATGTAATTTTTGCTTCCCAATGTGGGCAAACATCCAATGAGCCTTAATAGCCACCTCAGTTAAATAAGTTTTGGGGACAATGAGAGCGAACTCTCCCGTAGAGAACTCTCTATATAGTCGATCATTTATAAAGTAGATATACTTACTTACTCTAGCAAATGGTTGTAATGGACCATTAAACGGTAGTTTTCTTATGATGGCATTCTTTAATCGTCTCAGCGTATAATCAGATTTTTGCAATTTTCCAATATCGTCATGCTCGATTTCTAAAGGGTCGATTATATTATCTGAATCGATTACTATATGATGAATTTTTGGATCATCGGGTGTTTCAGTCTCTACCTCCCTACCGGTGTTTTGGTTATCCAGGGGAACTTCTTTGTCCACTGTTGGTGATATTCTCACAACTTTAGCTTCTCCTCCATTGACTCAAATCCAACAAAATTCCTTTCCTACAAACTTATCGGACTGTCTACACGTTAAGCACTGACTCACTTCTTCCTCCTTTATTATTAGCAGGCTGCTGGGAAGTGCCCACTAGGAGATTGAATTGGATCTTGCATGCGGCACAAAAGGGATGAAAAAGTGGATATTATACTTTTCTCTGTATCTAATCCAAATTTTAAGGGTTTTGTATCCCCATAATACATCCAGACTTGTACTTAATACAACTTCGTAAATGCCAATATGGCTTGAGTTATCGGAAATTGACCCGCCTGCTTCATTAGTTGTAACCATTTTGTTATTTGCCTTGATTCCTTCCCCGCAGGTAACCCATATACATTCCTATTTTCCAACAACTCTTTTGCAACTTCCTGTCTTACTTTTAAATGATGTTCATCGACCCCATACACCCACCGGAAAAAAAGCTTCGAAAAGCGGAATCTCCTCCTCCAGTTTATCTTAATTTCTGTGGAAAAGCCCCCCAGGGATGGGTCTAACTAGCAAGGTTCATACTCTTCGAATGTTCTCTACAGGAGATCTTGATAAAAGCGTCAGCGCACGACGTTTCTTTACCTGGAATATAACGCAGCTCATAATCAAATGTCGTTAATTTCCTCGAGCGTGCGAGCTACCGAGCATTCACCAATGGCTACTGATGCCAATTATAAAAGTGGTATGATGGTCAGTAAGATGGAACCACTCTTATTCAATATGTAAAAGTTTTAATGCCCTTCACAGCCCATCGCATAGGCAGCTACCTCTTTTACTCCGTTAGTTTACTGTAGCGTTGTCTTAGCTTTATTGAAAGTGGTTGAAATAAAAGCGATTAGGACGTTCTTCACCAGATTGTGTCTGAGCGAGACACGCCCCTGCCCCGACATCAGAGGCATCCACATATAATAACAAGGGTGCTGCTTTCTCTGTACGATCTGGGTACGACAGGATCTGTGGCGATGTAAGTGCTTCCTTCAATGCCTCAAACGCTTTCTGACAGGGCTCGGTCCATTTCAGTGTCTTGTTACTTAACAATGCAAAAAGGGGTTTCGCAATTTCTGAGCAGTGCGCTATTATGGCGCACCTATAAAAAGTTGACCCATTCCAGAAATTGCCTCAGATTTACGAACGGTGGTCGTAACAGGGAAATCTGCATAACTACCTTGTAGAATTATTTTCTAACGGAACCATTCCATGTTCGGATACTCGGTGTCCTAAATATTGTACGTTCTTATTCGGGAAGGAAAGTCTGGCCGGTTTGATTTTTAAAGCCAGTTTTTCAACCAGCAGATAGAACTTTTCCATATTTCCAGATGGCTTCTTCAAATGTCTTCACTTACAATCAGGAACATCATCCAAATAGTACATGCCTCATTCGCAAGGTGATATATGTGCAAGGCAATATCTCATCCCGCGTTGAAGCACGTTGCAGGGTCACGTTTTCACCCCCAAATGCATTCGCAAGACTCCCAATGTGACAAGGGAGTCGTAAAAGCAGTCTTCTCACATGCTGGTCTTCTTCATCTCAACCTGATAATATTCCTATTTATTAAGTCTATCGTGTAAAGAACTTCATACCTTGAGGACTGATACAACATTTCGATCAGATTTGGGATAGAAAGCCATATCTCCCTTTGTGATTTCTATTTAACTCCCGAATAAATCATTTGCACTAGACTGATCGAACCCATCTTTTCTTTCTGACTTGGAACTACTGGGCGTGAATATGGCGGATTGCTCCTTTGGATGATATCCTTCGTCCTCTAGTTCTTTTTACAAATCTGCCTCAGATTTCTCTGAGCATATGGGCCGCTTGTAACCGTCTGACGGGCACTTGCACCGGTTCCTCAGTCAATGTTTCGATTGTTATGTCTGATAAATCATTGGTGCAGGCCCACAGTTCAGAATCTCTAACACTCGAGACAGGAAGGATAGCCGTTCTATAAGCTTAATTCTTGTTCTCTGTGTTCTGGTAGTTAATTCCGCCTTACCAACCTAAATGCTTTTGCTCAAGATTTTCAGCGATTCCCATTCCATATATTCGTTAGGACTCTGCTCATCCAACTCGACTATATTGACAGTGGGATCCTCCACTGTAACTTCCTCTATCCTACCTACAATTGATCCTTTCTTTAACCGCCTTGTTTGGTCACTATCATTTTGTAATATCACTAAAGCTCTATCGCCAGAAAAATCCATCAACATATGTTCTAATTTTACCGTTTTTGGCAATCCTTGCCATGCCTCCACAACGACAGGTTGCTTCATTAGTCTTTTTCCTTGTCTTTCCACTTCTACTATCATACACTTTTTTGGTTCTAAATTTACCGCCTCAACTAATGCACAGGTTTCTTCCCTGGGCAATCCCTGTCTCATGTCCACTGCTACGGTTTGTACATAATTCCCACGCCTGATTGACTAATTCGCCTATGTGAAATATCCGGCACAGATGTTCCCTGCTTTAAAAATATCATACCCTACAACTAAGATTCATACTCAGTTTAGCTGGTCTGGACCACAACCGAAAGCGATACGCGCGTTCAAGACATAATTAGTGGACAATCGATAGAGCAGGATTGTACTTCTCCTCAAACACGGCGAACCTAACATTACCTATCCAGTAACCCCTCTAAACGGCAGGTGGGAAAATAGGGCTACTTTCTTATCTAATAAAATTGAACAAACAGCCCGCAGATATAAACTTACCACGCTCCGGTGTCTACAAACGCCGATAATCGAGTTCCCATTTGGTGGCTTGATCCACGAGCGTCCTTGCAAAATAAGGTCTTCTCTGGAGCTTATTATAATACTGATATCTGATGCATGGGTTCTGGTGGCCACTCTTCTGCGTTCATTCTTGTTTCTCTATTCTTTTCTGTCGGAGATTCGTTTTCTCTCAGTTATTCTCATTTCCATCAATTATTCTCATTATTGGGTGTTTCCAACCTAACAGATTTGTTTTATTTGCTTTAATTCATTTTTTCCATGTACAAGTGCCGCAGTTCACTGGGGGTTCCGGCTCTTTGGTACTAATTCGGGGAACTTTCCACCATTAGTTACTGGGGATACTGCTATATGATGTGGTCTGGATAACAATTTTCGGACGGGGAAATTCCTGTGACTCTCCAGGATGCATCCTCTTCCATAGTTCGATCACCATGAACCTTTTCATTCGTTGATTACATTTAGCTCGTGTTGGGCTGTGCTGTTGCCTCTGACATTGAAGCCTTCCATGCCAGAGGACCTTCGTTTCCACGAAGACGGCTGTGTACAGTCCCTTACCTAAATGATCCCCTTGGCAATAGGGACACGTTATTTGGGGTTTCGCAGTTTGTCCTCCCCTATTTGGGCAATTTCCTACCTGGTGACCTACTTCCTTGCATCTCAAACACCGGTTTTGCTCCAAATAACATTCCTCAATCAAATGGCCTCTCTTCCCACAATACATGCACAAGGGCCTGGTCCAGCCAAATCACTCATGGTGTGACCCCTCTTTTTACAATGAGTGCAGCTAGGAACCGATGAACCATTGTTATTATTTCGCTGTTGATAGCCTTGACCTGATCTTTGTCCATTTCTGAATTCTCTCGATGGAATGTTTCCCGCTGTTTGACTATATCTCGGTGGTGGTGGATAATTGTTGTTAGTGGTTCTTTGAGGTACCTCTCTGGGACCAACAACAGCACTCTGATAGCTTCCTGAATATCCCTCAGCCTGGGCCGACGATTGCATCTGGGTCCGCCTACAACAACACATTCCCTCATAATTACTGTACGTGTGGGGCGCTTGCTGGTTCGACGAAGGTATGGTGGACATTTGCATTGACTTTGTTAAGTCGATTACTTCCATGACCTGATTTTCTTTCTTCGCTTGTCCTCGATAAACTTTGTCCACCATAATCACTAATTGTTCCCAGGGAATCCGACAACCTTGAGTAATTTCCACTCCCATCAACGCATCTTCAACTCTGATCTTAACCGTTTCTGGCACGCTATCCATAAACTTTTCTCTGACGATGGGCATTTTCCTTACATCATTTCCAGGGAACGCTCTTTGAGCCAACCCCAGCAATCGCAAAGCAAACAACGGGACATCTTCTCCCTCTAGCATTTTTGCCTTATTAAACTCAGCGGGCTCAGTGTTGGTCTTTTTCTTCAATTGTTCTCGGAACCACTGCAAAAGTTGGGATTTTACTAATCCATACTCAGCTGATGTGGCAGCAACGATGTTATACGCTTCCAAGGCAGAGCCCTGGAGGTGATTTCCTAACAATGCAACCATCCCCTCTGCTGATCCAGGATACTGTGTCTCACAGAAATGCTCAAATCTATCAAAAAATTGTACCATCGTCTCACCTGTCTCTAACCTGAATTTCCCTGGTGGTATTACTTTCTTGGGCTTCTGGTCGACCCCCATTGAGGCCATCAACGTGGTCATTTTGTCCATCATTTCGCTATTCTGTTTGAGAATGTCCTGCAGGAATTTAGAATCCACTGTTACCATTGCAGGACCCGGGACTCCATTCTGACTATTGTGGTTCTCATTTCGGTTGGGTGTTTGAACATCATCATTCGATGGAGTATATCCTCCTTCAGTCTTCCCTGACTTGTCTCCATCCACCAAATCATTCATACCGTCTCGTCGTTCATGCTGACGTCTGTGTTGATGACAATGGCGCTTGAAGCATCTTATCTTACATCAGCGGCAGAGCTAGTCTTCTCCTCAGCAGAACGACAACTACTTTCTGCTACCACTTTATGTGGCAGGTTTTTTCATTCCCCCACAATAGAAACGAAAAAAACCTCTACTCACTAGTCTCCACTCCTAAGTGAGTTCTGATTCTCTTCAAGAAGGGCACGACACTGGGGATGATTCTCCTCGAAGTCCGCGCAATCTTCTTTGTTCTTGTGCTGTGGGAAAAGAAATATAATTGAAAGGCGCAGTGGAATTTTATTATTGTCGTTTGTTGCTCTGCTAAGTGACTTATGCTCTTTTTACCTTGCTATATTGTTATTCTTGTATTTCCAATCTTTACTCTTTCTCTTCACAATTTCTACTTCGGCTTATCCTCAATCTGATTTAGTTAAATTTTTTTGTTTCGTTTCCTCAACAATTTCTTGCCTTATTTTTACTTTTATCTTCTCTTCTTTATTTCTGTTAAAAATATACCTATTGAATTATTTTATTCTCAAGTGGAACTCTGTATAACCAAGTTAATCTTCGTATAAATATTGATAAGAATACTCACTGAATAGTATGAACCTCCTTCTCCCTCACTCCTCACTAACTCACCAAACACTTATCAGCTGCAGGTGAATAAGAGAGAGGTGCATTATTTATTTCAAAATTTTTTTATTAACCAAAAAGATATTAGAAATTATGGTATTTACAAAAAGCGCAATGAACTTTATATCAAAAAATAATAGGTTTCTATATCCATATATATGCGTATACACATATATATAGATATACCATATGAAAAAAAAACTTTATGATATTTATATAGGATAAATAATAAATAATACTTGATAAGATAATAATACGTCTTTTCAGTTCAAATATGAGGTTTTCATAAAAATATGGTATAGATTTCTCTTTGTTAGAATTTTTGGATGATACTTCTGTTCATGTTTTAGATGGATGAGATTGAAAAATGAAGATGAGGGGCTGAGCATGAGTTGATGAAAAGTGAAAATAAATGGAAGGTGAAAATTTAATCTTTAATTTTTGTCCCCTCTACTAAAATTTTATAAATAGGTTTAATTGATATAATATTTTCTTTTACCCCTTCCCCTCTTTTAAGGAAAAATATATAATATCGAAGCTCAAAAGTGAACATAATAAGTATAATAATAATAAAATAACAACAATACATATATAATAATAATAAAATAATAACAACAATAATAATAATAATAATAATAATAATAATAATAATAATAATAATAAAAATATAATAATAATAAAAAATAATGAAAATAATAATAATAATAATAATAATAATTCTTAAATTACATATACAACTCTTAATAATAATATTTTACAAACAAACATACTAGCAGAGATTTATTATCAAAGATTTGTAATGTTTGGATAATCAATCTATTTCCTTTCCTCTCTATTACTCCAGTATCCAATCAAAGTATTACCTGAGGTGCGGTCATGCCGTCCTCAATAAGGTATCTGGTGTTACTTTTGGAAAAAGGAAGAGCTCTGGGGCTCTTCTCGCAGCAACTGATGAATTTGGCCAAAAAAATTTTGGACTTGAAGAATCGATGGTGATTTTTGAATCAAGAGACGTGTGGTTACGACCCAGTACCTGTCAATAAAATATATATTTAATAACCTGCTTACTTTCTTTCTTCTTCCTTTCCTTACTCCATCTCTAACTTAAGTTTGTCTTGATAATTTACTCACTATAATTCTATTCAATGTTTAACTTCTCCTTTCTTTCCATCTACATTACATTCAATTTAAAATCTCAATTTTTCTTATCATTATCTTGCTCTTTACTTATCAATTTACTTTAAATGCATTATGAACTTAATCAACTCAATCTTACCCTTTGATAAGGGAGACTCTCGTCGGTCTGATTCTTCTTTCTTATTCTTTGGTATTTGGTGTTATCAAATCTGGTTGTCTTTATTTTCTTCTTTTTTTTTCCGGTAATGGAAACCCTTTTTCTCTTTTAGTTATCTTTGGTTATTCCAATTGAGCTCGGTTTCCAATTAAAATCCTAGCTGAAAAAGATGGGGAGAAAGGAACACGGTGAAATGAAAACCATCGCATTCCTCCCCACCCGTCAACACCGGAGTTGACGCACCATCTCACAAGCTTACTCCTTTTCTGGTTTGTCCTTACTAATTTTTCAAAAAAAATAAAATTTGTCTTTCCAACAAAAAATATAAATAACTTTACTCTTCAATCAAAATTACTCCTTTCTGGAGTACAAAAAAAATACTTTAAAAAAATCTTTCATAATCAAACAAAATAAACAGCCTTGTTTTAAAATACCCCATGAGCAGGTTTAAAGTCCTACTCATCGCAAATACTCCTCACTCTCCTCTTCACCTCTTCCATTGACAACTCTTGCCCATAAGCCATCATAAAATTTTTTTTCTCCAATTCGAAAGAGATTTTCAGAGTCGCACTTTATTACACACGGGCTTGCAACTCGGGTCTTCTGGAAACAGCCAGCTATAGTATATCTTTTTATTCCTTTTCCTTAACTATAATAAATTATTGATCCGTTTATCAAATTTTTGGCTATACAGAACTTAGAAACTCACAGTACTACTGGATATGACAGGTGCCAAGATACTTCTAGAGAGACCTCCACCTTGTTAATCAGACAAGTTGCAAAAATTGAAAAGTTACCATTAAACCCAATCAGAGAACACGTGAGAAATTTTAGTACCTGCGAACACGGACCAAGCGCGCCCGTTGTATCAGCTGGCAATTGTAAGCACATACTCTTCAACTTAATATGGTATCTATTTTATGAAATAAAACGATATATTAGTATCCTTAATATAAAGTTAACTAAAATATTTTTAAAAAAAATTTTGTTGCAAAGCTAATACCGACACATGCTTTGTAAAAGATTTGTTGTAAACAAAAAGTATTTTTGCCAAGCCGCCCGTTTAATTCCCGAAATCGAGGATTTTAACAACGGGCGCGACTGTGATGTCTTATTGACGGTAGAAGTTGGCAAAACGGGCTCTGGAATATGCATGCTGCGCCTGCCGGGCATACAGTCGGGCTTCTGAAACGCAGCTAAATATTTAAGGTAGTAGCCTGAAGTCGATAAAAGTTCGCAGGTTCTGGCGAACTTTTTCCAAGGTTTCCGAAAAGTTTGGTTCTGGCCGGAACCAAAATTTCTGGTTCCGGTACATTTTTATAATATATATTATATATATATATATATATATATATAATATATTTATAATATATATATATATATATATATAAATATATATAGATATATATTAGGGGTGTTTACGCGACTTGAAATTTTCTAGTTCCGGCCAGACACGGATATGGCCGGGATCACAAAAAAAATTCCTGCCGGAATATCCGGCCGGAACCGGAATTTTTTATGAACTTTCCTTTAACTAAAAGAAATGAAAAAAAAAAAAAAAATTTTATATAACTTTCAACATAAGATCTTATATTTAGTACAACGTCACTTCATGAACATATGAAAATCATCATCAAAGAATATCTGCGAAGCTTCAACAAACTTTAATAGTAAAAGGGAGAGTCTTGTATTTTCAAGAACAGCGGGAAACCACAAAAGACAATAGATCACCCAAGCCGTGATACATAGTGAGTTTTGAGAGGTTTCTCCAAAAAGCATTGGCATATCAATGACCCCAAATCACAGGAAAATAATGGAATTATGTTATCGCAATGATAACCAGCATCTTCACAGTCACTCAAGAAGAGAAGGGATTCATTATTGCCCATCTTCAACCAAAATATATCTTATCCTTAGTAGAAAATATTTTGTAGAGAAAATGTTACCAACTTCATACAGGAAATTGAGAAAAGCAGTATTCGAGAAGTTATCTAGGCTGATCAGTATTCATTTACTACAGATATAATAGAGAGCCTAAATAATTCAAAGGACTCATTTATTTCTTTAACTCCACTCTGGCCTACCAGCGAGTTTGAAAAAATGGACTGTGTACTCCAATGCAAGTATTCCCAGGTTTTCATTCTGGAATTAAAATCACTATGATGTTTTGAAATTACGATGAATAATTGGGAAATTCCTTTCCTAACACATTTCATCTTGATCCTTCGAGATGACGAGTCAATCTCATAGAAACTGAATTTAAGCAGGATACACAAGTTTTTCTTGCTTTTATTCATAAAATTAATTTATTAAAGATGCCTTATTTTCTAGAAAGAACCAGTATGTTCTAATAGAGAAAATGTGTACACATTTCAATCATTCCAATTTTTAAGCTGTAATGAACTTAAAAGAATACAAAAGACTTGGATCGCACATCTTGCAAGACACTAATATGCATTCAAGAGGTTAATACGTGTGGCAGATAGCACATCAAATTTGATTTTAGAAAGATTGATGCTTTTGAAAAGACCTCTGCAAAGTTTATATTATAGAACACAATTCAATATTAAGCTTTGACTGCTATAAAATCAAATACTTGAAAAAAATTCTAAAGAGCTTTTGCAACCACTTCTCTGGTTACGGAAACTATAAGGCAACATCAATTATATCATCAATTATTCTACATAATTTCGAGCTCTCCAGACAATATCTTCAACAACGACTTGAGATGGACGCAGAGTTCAGGACCTTTAAAGAATGAGTCTGAAGGAAGGCATATAGGCTTTAGAATTATTTATTATAAATGAGATGTACCGTATCTACTTGTCTTCTCTAAACAAAGAAAATGTTTTAAATACTGTAGTAGGCCCCAAGATACTAATGACTTTATTTTCTAATGATAATAAGAGAATTGAGTTATAAAAATCGGATGCTTGAAGCAAATATACAAAGTAATTGAAGTAGAATTGATGACTAATGGTAGTCAGCAGTACAGAAGGAGTTCAGGCGATGAGGTCGATTTCAGAACACGAGCATGTATCTACAATAAATTAGAATTTACCAAGTACCTCACAAAATCATCAGGAGCATTAAGAAAAGAATATTACTGCAAAGTTAATTAATTCTTTATAAGTTTGAGAAAAAGTTTAAGTTGACAGCGAGTTAAGTTCAGCGTAAAAAGGATATAAGAAAAAATAATATTTTCTCCTATCAAAGGTGAAAGTTCTTTAAATGAAATTTAAATTTTTTTTACCAGAAATTGTACTTTCTAATCTGGGAAAAGAAGAATTCTTAATTTGTGATACCTACAGAGAATTTAAATTCCAAAAAAATTAGCATACTAGCCAAAATTACTGTTCCTTTCCAGTCTGCCTTCCATACATGTCAGAGAAATATTCATTTTCAGAAGCAGGAATATATTGAGAAAAACGTTAAAATATCAGTCCCAATACTTGGGTGAATAGTTCTCTCTTTTACTTCACCACCAATTCAGAAATATTTTCAAAAGTGTTTAAAGAAAGTTTAACCATATTATAATATATATATATATTATAATATATATAGATATAGTAATTTATATATATATATTATATATATATTAATTTAAATATTATACTAATATAATATATATATATATATATATATATATATATATATATTAACTATATATATATATATATATATATATATATATATATATATATTTGAACCCCACTTTCCATTTATATGATTATATACATATTATGTGAGCATGAGTGGATATAACTAGCAGAGGGTTAAGTATCCAGTGGTAGTTGATAGGTAGCACAAATATATAACTATATTCTTGATAAGATATACTATGATTTAATTTATTTTAATAATAATATATATATTATATATATATTATATATATATATAATATATATAAGGGAGTATTTATAGAATGTATTTATTTTTTATTAAAAGTTAACTTAAAGAAATTTTAAGGGTAATATATATATTATATATTAATTATTTTATATATATATATTATTATATATATATATATTATATATATATATATATATATATATATATATTATATTATATATATAAAATTTTGGCAATTAAATTTTAAATTAATATAAATATCTTATAATTCCTATGTTTGAGCTAATTTGAGCTAAAACTTATTTAATAATAACTGTAGACATGTGATACGATGGTATAGGTATATTTAAAAATAAATTCTCTTCCAGGCAAATTTTTTTTCAGCAGTAAATCTGTAATCTTCCGGTTCGGCCGGAACCGGAACCGGAAAAAAATTGCAAATTCCGGCCGGAATGGGAATTCCGGCTACACTTCTAATATAATATATATATATATATATGTATATATATATATATATATATATATATATAATTATATATATATATATAATATCATATAATATATATATATATATTATATATATATATATATATATATATATAATAATATATTATATATTATATTATATATATATATATATATTATATATATATATATTTTTAAATTCTGGTCTTGAATAAACCACCTCAAATATAAGTTTATTAGATTTGCACACATTAAAGTCATAAGGGAGGGTTCCACGCACTCCTTGTACCGTCTACATACAGTTGGCCGCACACTCCAGAAGCTTGAGCATGCTACAGTAAAGAGCGGCCACAGGATGCCTAAGCAGAGTAGTGCCCAAGAGAAGAAACCTTGATTTGATGGTTGTCCAGTGATCTGATAGGTGTTAATGGTCACTCCGGTGGTCACCAATTTGAAGGGTTATATTCTGTCTGAATAACCACCTTCAATAATTGAATATTTAAATGTTGGAGAGATGTAAGTGCATTTCACGATAAAGTGTGTTTTTCGGATAGACTTGCTTAGGATTATCAGTGTTGCCAGCAACCTCCTGCACCAACGCTTCAACTCCCCATGTGACAATGCCGCGAGCACACTTTGCTCTCCGGACCTGGAAGGACGTCAGATAGTAGGCGTGTAGCTGTCAGGTGAGAGCAAGGTGTGCACACATTAAGGTCACTGAGAAGGCTTCGACCACTCTTTACTCTTACGTGAACTTAGTACACATTTTCAGTAATTTAGAGAAGATTAAAAAAAGGAGGACATGAGATGGACCGAACAGAGTACGCCTACAGGAATAATTACTTGATTTGATGGTTATATCATGATCTTGATGTGTTTCATGTCCTCTTGGTGGCCCCCAATTTGAAGGGAGTTAATTACTGCTCTTGAAAATAACAACCTTCCTAATAACACTATGGTAACATTGACTAAGTTTTTTTTTGTCGCAGTGTCAATTTTCAGCTGCAATAGGGT
>JABUQX010063681.1:0-15000 GCA_015478945.1 Trachelipus rathkii | reverse complement strand
AGCTCTCGTATATATTCTGTTAGTAAATGATATTCTGATCAGCCTAGATAACTTCTCGATACTGCTGATCTCAATTTCCTGTATGAAAGTTGGTAACATTTTCTCTACAAAATATTTTCTACTAGGAATAAGATATTTTGGTTGAAGATGGGCAATAATGAATCCCTTCTCTTCTGTGACTGTGAATGGCTGGTTATTCATTGCGATAAAATTCATTATTTTCTGTGATTTGGGGTCATTGATATGCAAATCTTTTTTGGGAGAAATCTCTCCTCCAAAAACTCACTTATTTCACGGACTTGGATCTATTGCTCTTTTGTGGTTCCCCTGTTCTGAAAATTACAGAGACCTCCCTATTTTACTACTTAAATTTTTGAACTTCCAAGACTAATCTCTTTAATGATGATTTTTCCATTGTTCATTGAAGTGAACGTCTGTACTAAATATAGATTTTATGTTGAAGTTAATAAAATTTTTTTTTCTTTTTTCATTCTTTATAGTTAAGGAAAGTTTCATAAAAATTCCGGCTACCGGCCGGAATTCCGGCAGGAATTTTTTTTGTGATTCCGGCCAATTCCGGTTCTGGCGGAACTGAAATTTCAGTTGTCCGTACACCCCTTAATATATTAATATGATATAGTATATATTATATATATATATATAATATTATATAAATATATTATATATATATATATATATATATATATATAATATATATAAAGGATGTACGCGAACCAGAATTTTTTGGTCCGGCCAAGAACCAGACTTTTCGGAACCTTGGAAACAAGTTCGCCAGGAACCGGAACTCTTTCGACTTCAGCTACACCTTAAATATAAGCTGCGTTTCGCAGAAGCCGGACTGTAGCCCGGGCAGCGCTTACATGCATAGGTTTCCCAGAGGCCGTTTTGGGCACTTCTACGGTTACAAATTACATCCACAGATTACAGGCCGCCCGTTGTTTAAATCCTCCGATTTCGGGAATAGTAAACGGGCGGGCTGGCAGAAGAATTACTTTGATTTACAAACAAATCTTTCTTACACAAGCATTCTCGTAATTGCTTGCCAAAATTTTTTTAAATCATTTTAGTTATATTTTATATTAAGGACTAATATATCGTTTTATTTCATAAAATAGATACATTAAAAATATAAGAGTATTGCTTACAATTTGCCAGCTAGATCACAACGGCGCGCTTTAGGCGTTTTCCAGGTACTTAAAAATTTCCAAGTTCTCTGGATTGAGTTAATGTAACTTTTTCTTCAATTTAGTTTACCTTATCTCATTTGCAAGTCCAGTCTCTCTAGAAGTATCTGGCATCTTGTGTCATATCCATACTGTGAGTTCTTAGTTCTGTAAGCCAAAATTTGGAATATACTACCAATATAAATTGGGAGCTTTTTGATAAAGGAATAAAAGGAATATACTATAGCTGCGTTTCCAGAAAGACCGAGTGCAAAAGCCCGGTGGTAAAATTCGACTCTGAAACTCTTCGCAATTGGAAAAAATCATAATCTAACAACAGGGACAGGAAAATTTTTAGTACCTGGAAACGCCGAGCGCGCCCGTCGGATCAGCAGCAATTGTAAAATATACTCTTTATCATGGCGAAATAAAAAAAATTAACCCTTTATTTTGCCAGACGACATTTTTTTAAGGTTATTGTGGAAAAATTAAAAAAGATACTCAATCGAATACGATAATGAAGTTAGTAATTATATTTACAAACGTATTTATTATATATATATTATATATATATATATATATATATATATATATTATAGCTCGACTCTGATATAATTGACCATGGTAATATATATATATATATATATATATATATTGCGATGGTTTTCATTTCACCGTGTTCCTTTCTCCCCATCTTTTTCAGCTAGGATTTTAATTGGAAGCCGAGCTCAATTGGAATAACCAAAGATAACTAAAGGAGAAAAAGGGTTTCCAAAACCGGAAAAAAAAAGAAGAAAATAAAGACAACCAGATTTGATAACACCAAATACCAAAGAATAAGAAAGTAGAATCAGACCAAAGAGTTTCTCCCTTATCAAAGGGTAAGATTAAGTTAATTAAGTTCATAATGCATTTAGAGTAAATTGATAAGTAAAGAGCAAGATAATGATAAGAAAAATTGAGATTTTAAATTGAATGTAATGTAGATGGAAAGAAAGGAGAAGTTAAACATTGAATAGAATTATAGTGAGTAAATTATCAAGACAAACTTAAGTTAGAGATGGAGTAAGGAAAGGAAGAAGAAAGAAAGTAAGCAGGTTATTAAATATATATTTTATTGACAAGTACTGGGTCGTAACCACACGTCTCTTGATTCAAAAATCACCATCGATTCTTCAAGTCCAAATTTTTTTTTGGCCAAATTCATCAGTTGCTGCGAGAAGAGCCCCAGAGCTCTTCCTTTTTCCAAAAGTAACACCAGATACCTTATTGAGGACGGCATGACCGCACCTCAGGTAATACTTTGATTGGATACTGGAGTAATAGAGAGGAAAGGAATAGTTGATTATCCAAAATTATCAATTTGCTAATAATTCTGCTATTATTTTTTTTGTTAAATATTATTATTATTTTTTATCTCTATTTAAGAATTATTATTATTATTATTATTATTATTTTCATTATTTTTTATTATTATTATATTTTTATTATTATTATTATTATTATTATTATTATTATTATTATTATTATTATTATTATTATTATTATTGTTGTTATTATTATTATTATTATACTTATTATTATTATTGAGTCGAATTATATATTTTTTTCTAAAAGAGGGAAAAGGGGTAAAAGAAATATTATACAATAAAACCTATTATACCAATCCACACATACCTTACAACCAAAAATTAAAGATAAATTTTCACCTTCCATTTATTTCACTTTTCATCCTCATTCTCACCCCTCATCTTCATCTTTCATTCATCCATCTAAAACATGAACAGAAGTATCATCCAAAAATTCTAACAAAGAGAAATCTATACCATATTTTTATGAAAACCTCATATTTGAACTGAAAAGACGTATTATTATCTTATCAAGTATTATTTATTATTTATCCTATATAAATATCATAAAGTTTTTTTTTCATATGGTATATCTATATATATGTGTATACGCATATATATGGATATAGAAACCTATTATTTTTTGATATAAAGTTCATTGCGCTTTTTGTAAATACCATAATTTCTAATATCTTTTTGGTTAATAAAAAAATTTTGAAATAAATAATGCACCTCTCTCTTATTCACCTGCAGCTGATAAGTGTTTGGTGAGTTAGTGAGGAGTGAGGGAGAAGGAGGTTCATACTATTCAGTGAGTATTCTTATCAATATTTATACGAAGATTAACTTGGTTATACAGAGTTCCACTTGAGAATAAAATAATTCAATAGGTATATTTTTAACAGAAATAAAGAAGAGAAGATAAAAGTAAAAATAAGGCAAGAAATTGTTGAGGAAACGAAACAAAAAAATTTAACTAAATCAGATTGAGGATAAGCCGAAGTAGAAATTGTGAAGAGAAAGAGTAAAGATTGGAAATACAAGCATAACAAAATAGCAAGGTAAAAAGAGCATAAGTCACTTAGCAGAACAACAAACGACAATAATAAAATTCCACTGCGCCTTTCAATTATATTTCTTTTCCCACAGCACAAGAACAAAGAAGATTGCGCGGACTTCGAGGAGAATCATCCCCAGTGTCGTGCCCTTCTTGAAGAGAATCAGAACTCACTTAGGAGTGTAGACTAGTGAGTAGAGGTTTTTTTCGTTTTTATTGTGGTGGGAGTGAAAACCTGCCACATAAAGTGGTAGCAGAGCGTAGTTGTTCTGCTGAGGAGAAGACTAGCTCTGCCGCTGAGTGTAGATAAAAGCTCAGCCGCCATTGTCATCAACAACAGACGTCAGCATGACGACGGACGGTATGAATGATTTGGTGGATGGAGACAAGTCAGGGAAGACTGAAGGAGGATATACTCCATCGAATGATGATGTTCAAACACCCAACCGAAATGAGAACCACAATAGTCAGAATGGAGTCCCGGGTCCTGCAATGGTAACAGTGGATTCTAAATTCCTGCAGGACATTCTCAAACAGAATAGCGAAATGATGGACAAAATGACCACGTTGATGGCCTCAATGGGGGTCGACCAGAAGCCCAAGAAAGTAATACCACCAGGGAAATTCAGGTTAGAGACAGGTGAGACGATGGTACAATTTTTTGATAGATTTGAGCATTTCTGTGAGACACAGTATCCTGGATCAGCAGAGGGGATGGTTGCATTGTTAGGAAATCACCTCCAGGGCTCTGCCTTGGAAGCGTATAACATCGTTGCTGCCACATCAGCTGAGTATGGATTAGTAAAATCCCAACTTTTGCAGTGGTTCCGAGAACAATTGAAGAAAAAGACCAACACTGAGCCCGCTGAGTTTAATAAGGCAAAAATGCTAGAGGGAGAAGATGTCCCGTTGTTTGCTTTGCGATTGCTGGGGTTGGCTCAAAGAGCGTTCCCTGGAAATGATGTAAGGAAAATGCCCATCGTCAGAGAAAAGTTTATGGATAGCGTGCCAGAAACGGTTAAGATCAGAGTTGAAGATGCGTTGATGGGAGTGGAAATTACTCAAGGTTGTCGGATTCCCTGGGAACAATTAGTGATTATGGTGGACAAAGTTTATCGAGGACAAGCGAAGAAAGAAAATCAGGTCATGGGGGTAATCGACTTAACAAAGTCAATGCAAATGTCCACCATACCTTCGTCGAACCAGCAAGCGCCCCACACGTACAGTAATTATGAGGGAATGTGTTGTTGTAGGCGGACCCAGATGCAATCGTCACCCCAGGGTTATGTAGAAAGTTACCAGACTGCTGCCGTGGTTCCCAGAGAGGTACCTCAAAGAACCACTAACAACAATTATCCACCACCACAGAGATATAGTCAAACAGCGGGAAACATTCCATCGAGAGAATTCAGAAATGGACAAAGATCAGGTCAAGGCTATCAACAGCGAAATAATAACAATGGTTCATCGGTTCCTAGCTGCACTCATTGTAAAAAGAGGGGTCACACCATGAGTGATTGCTGGACTCGGCCCTTGTGCATGTATTGTGGCAAGAGAGGCCATTTGATTGAGGAATGTTATTTGGAGCAAAACCGGTGTTTGAGATGCAAGGAAGTAGGTCACCAGGTAGGAAATTGCCCAAATAGGGGAGGACAAACTGCGAAACCCCAAATAACGTGTCCCTATTGCCAAGGGGATCATTTAGGTAAGGACTGTACACAGCGTTCGGGAAACGAAGGGTCTCTGGCATGGAAGGCTTCATGTCAGAGGCAACAGCAACAGCAACCACCACAGCCAAAGTAATAACGAATGAAATAGGTTCATGGGGGATCACTATGGAAGAGGATGATCCTGGAGAGTCACAGGAGATTCTCCCCGAATATTGTTATCCAGCCACATCATATACAGTATCCCCAGTACCTATGGTGGAAAGTTCCCCAGAATTAGTACCAAGAGAGCCGGAACCCCCAGTGACTGCGACTTGTACCATGGAAAACAATGAATTAAAGCAAATAGAAATTTCTGTTAGGTTGGAAACACCCAATAATGAGAATAATGATGGAAATGAGAATAATGAGAGAAAAGAATCTCCACCAGAAAAAGAAATAGAGAAAAAGAATGAACCAGAAGAGTGGCCACCAGAAACCATCATCAGATATCATATTATAAAAGCTCCAGAGAAGACCCTTATTTTGCAAGTGACGCTCGTGGATCAACCACCAATGGAACCGATTATCGCGTTTGTAGACACCGGAGCGGAGGTAAGTTTAATATCGGCGGGTTGTTTTCATTTATTAGATAAGAAAGTAAGCCCTATTTTTCCCACCGCGTTTAGAGGGGTTACTGGGATAGGTAATGTTAGGTTTCCCGTGTTAGGAGAAGTTACAATCGCCCTACGATTGTCCACTAATTATGTCTTGAAGCCGAGTCGCTTCGTTGTGGTCCCAGACCAGCTAACTGAGTATGATCTAGTTTTAGGGTATGATATTTTAAAGCAGGAACATCTGTTGCCGGATTTGTACCATAGGGAATTAGTCATCCGGCGTGGAAATTATGTACAAACCGTAGCAGTGGACATGAGGCAGGGATTGCCCAGGGAAGAAACCTGTGCATTAGTTGAGGCGGTAAATTTAGAACCAAAAAGGTGTATGATAGTAGAAGTGGAAAGACAAGGAAAAAGACTAATGAAGCAACCTGTCGTTGTGGAGGCATGGCAAGGATTGCCAAAAACGGTAAAATTAGAACATATGTTGATGGATTTTTCTGGCGATAGAGCTTTAGTGATTTTACAAAATGATAGTGACCAAACAAGGCGGTTAAAGAAAGGATCAATTGTAGGTAGGATAGAGGAAGTTACAGTGGAGGATCCCACTGTCAATATAGTCGAGTTGGATGAGCAGAGTCCTAACGAATATATGGAATGGAATCCTGAAAACTTGAGCAAAGCATTTAGGTTGGAAGAGGCGGAATTAACACCAGAACAAAGAGAACAAGTAATTAAGTTATTAGAACGGTATCCTTCTGTCTCGAGTTTAGGAGATTCTGATGTGGGCTGCACCAATGTTATCAAACATAAAATCGAAACATTGACTGAGGAACCGGTGCAAGTGCCCGTCAGACGGTTACAAGGCCCTATGCTCAGAGAAATCGAGGCAGATTGTAAAAAACTAGAGGACGAAGGAATCATCCAAAGGAGCAAATCCCCATATTCAGCCCCAGTAGTTCCAATCAGAAAGAAAGATGGAGCATCTCAGAATCGACTATGCCATTGAATTAGTCGGGAGGTTTAACAGTAAAAATCACAAAGGAGATAGCTTTTTCCATCCCAAATCTGATCGACATTGTTGTTCAGTCGTCAAGCGGTATGAGTTCTTTTACCAACGATTTAGACTTAATTAAAAGGATATTCATCAGGTTGAGATGAATAGACCAGCATGAGAAGACTGACTTTTACGGACCTTGTCACATTGGGGAGTTTTTAGCGAATGCCAATTTGGGTGAAAACGGACCTGCAACGTTTCAACGCGGGATGAGATATGCCTTGGCACATATACCTTGGAATGAGTGCATGGTATATTTGGATGATGTCCTGATTGTAAGTGAAACATTTGAAGAGCATCTGGAAATATTGGAAAAGGTTCTATCTGCTTTTGAAGAAACTGGCTTTAAAATCAAACCGGCCAAGACTTTCCTTCTCCGAAAAGAAGTACAATATTTAGGACACCGAGTATCCGAACAAAGGAATGTTCCGTTAAAAAATAATTTAAAGGTATTATGCAATTTCCCGTACCGACCACCGTTCGTAAATTTGAGCAATTCTGGAATGGTCAACTTTAATAGGCGCCATATAGCGCACTTGCTCAGAAATTGCGAAACCCCTTTTTGCATTGTTAAGTAACAAGACACTGAAATGGACCGAGCCCTGTCAGAAAGCGTTTGAGGCATTGAAGGAAGCACTTACATCGCCACAGATCCTGTCGTACCCAGATCGTACAGAGAAAGCAGCACCCTTGTTATTATATGTGGATGCCTCTGATGTCGGGGCAGGGGCGTGTCTCGCTCAGACACAATCTGGTGAAGAACGTCCTATCGCTTTTTATTTCAACCACTTTCAATAAAGCTGAACAACGCTACAGTATTACAAGGAAGAAAGGAGGTACGCTTGCTATACGTATGGGCTGTGAGGGCTTAAAAAATTTCCCTCTATGGAATAAGATGGTTCATCATTTACTGGACCATCACACCACTTTTATTTTGCACAGTATCTGCCTTGTGGAATGCTCAGGGTAGCTCGCACGCTCGAGGGAATTTAACGACATTGATTATGAAGCTGCCGTTATTATTTCCAGGTAAAAGAAAACGTCGTGGCTGAACGCTATTATAAGATCTACCTGTAGGAGAAGAACATTCGAAAGTATGAAGCGCTGCTAGTAGACGCCATCCTGGGGGTTTTCAGAAAATAAGATTCCTGGAGGAGGAGATTCGCTTTTCCAGGCTTTTTCGGTGGGGTTGTATGGGTCGAATGGAACATCATTTAAAAGTAAGACAGGAAGTTGCAAAAGAGTTGTTGGAAAATAGGAATGTATATGGGTTACCTGCGGGGAAGGAATCAAGGCAAATAACAAAATGGTTACAACTAATGAAGCAAGGCGGGTCAATTTCCGATAACTCAAGCCATATTGGCATTTACGAAGTTGAATTAGTCAAAGGTGTGGATGTATTATGGGGAACAAAACCCTTAAAAATTTGGGTTAGATAAGAGTGAAGAAATTATCTATCGCTGGATACAGGAGAGGAAGTCCATTACAATCTCCTGGTGGGGCATCTATTTCAGCAGCTATTTAAACAGGATAGAAGGGAATCCCTTCACTATCAACATTCAAGAATGGGTTTAGGAAAGGATTCTTGTTCGCAATGAGGTCAATGGAGGAGGAACGCTTGTGGCAGTTCACTCCTTGGAAAGAGGCGCTCCTTCATTTAGTGTAATATTCAAAACACCGGGGTAGGTGTAGAGCACTGAAACAACCCGATGACATCCCAAAAATTCATCATATAGTAATCGATTCAGATAATATAATCGACCCTTTAGAATTAGAAACAACGGAAAGTTCTTGGAAAATTGCTAAAATACTGTTAATACGCTGAGACGATTAAAGCAATTTGCCAATTCATAAGAAAATTGCCGTTTAATGGTCCATTACAACCATTTGAAAGTTTAAGTAATGGCATCTTCTGCATGACATGGTCGACATATAGGTTTCTCTACGCGAGAGTTCGGCTCCATTTAGTCCCCAAAACTGTACTACTACAAGGCTGACTATGGCTCTTTAGATGGAGGGGCACAGTAGAGCAAAGATTACATTCTTTGTTAATAAACTGGGTATGGACCCAAAAGATAACACTATCTCTGTAAATGACATCACTATCACTTGTAAACAAGTGTCAACGCGTTGTCAACAATATCGAATATTCTCTATTGTTCCGCCCACTTTTAAAATCGTAACTCAAGGACCATTTGAATTAGTGGCCAACTGATTTAGATCCAATTCCCTGTTGTACACGGGAACCAATTATGCGTTGTTAATGGTGGATGCATTTCACGACAGCTGAGGTGGGCTGCTGTTTCCATAAGGAAAGAGTCATAAATGGTCGCAACATCGCATTCCACACCGCAATACTGCCATTTTTTGCAAAAGCTTCCCGGAGCGGTTCTTACTGATAACGGTTAGGGAATTATTGGACCGAGTTCGAGGAACTCCTTGAAAAACAACAGATTAAAACATTACGAACCACCCCGTATACACCATCTTCTAACGGCGCTTCGAACGGGGTCATCGCACCCCCTGAGTCAATTATCTGAGAATGTCATTAAAGAGGGTCAAATTAAAATGGCGCATGAAGAGTTGTTCACAGGTGCCTGTTAGTTCTATAATCTATACAACGTCATACGAAATCGAACTTAAACTCCTTGTGAAAATATCTTGAAAAAGGCTCATGAATAAGACTGACTCCCTTATACCTCGTGGAGGTAAGAATGACTGATGTGGAGGAAGATTGCTGGATGGAAAGTCATGTTAGATTCGTTCCGTATGAAGTCCATCAAATGGTAGGTTTAAAGGCTCATCTCCCTGGAAATCTTACGAAAAATAAATTTGATCCTAGGTATCATGGGCCTTATGAAATTATAAAAGTCAATGACAATCATGTCACATATGTGTTACGATCTCCGGAGGATGGAAGGCAATATAAGGCTCATCATCGGCAGTTGCGACCGTGGAAAATGCCTCCTGAATACTTAACAGATAATCCAGTATTTCAAAGGTATGCCAAGGGTAAGGGAGCAGCAGACATAGACGAAGGGGAATTGGAAGAAGTTTTCGGACAGGAGAAAATAGATATGGAATCGTTAGAACCAGTAGAGTTAGAGTGGGAAGATGATGACAGTGATGACGAGGACTCTTTCGAGGGTTTCACCGTTGACGACAGAATATTAAGTGAGGTTAAATAAAGTTTTGTAGGATTAATAAAAGAACAGCAAAGGATAAACTTGGAATTGGAAAAGATAATTGAAAGAGAAAAGGAAAACGGATCACACGGAGATGTGAGTAATATAGTAAAATCAGCTGAAGAAGAAGAAGTCAATGAATATTTGCAATGGGATGCATCTGATTTGATAGAAGAGGCATTTTATCGTTGGGAGTCATTGCAAGCTCCACCGGAGGATTTTAGGGAATCCTTGCCAAATAATAAAGTGTTTGAAGAATGTATTCAGGCATATTCTACCCCAGTAGTGGGGTTGCCTATTTTTGAAGAGGTAGAAACGGAAAATTACTTAAATATGGAACAGGATGGACAAGAAGAAAACTTCCCTCCTGGCGATCTGTCTTTCGAGGGATTCGACGATATTAATGACTTATTTAAAAATAGATTGGCTGAATTAGAATCACAAAGAACAGAAAGTGAGCGTCCGATATACGCCGATCGAGAGGGTTATGTTCAAGAACTTACGATAGTCTTTCCCGTACATGATAGAGCGAAAGCGAAAAAAAAACAAAAAATAAATGAAAAATAATAAAAGACACTATATAAACATAAAAACGAAAACAAAAAATTAAAAACAAAATAATATAACATAATAAACGTGAAATAATTTTAATAATGGAAAATTAGTAAACCAATAATAGAAAGGAAATCTGATCTACAAAATTTCCCTTAGTGACAGGAAATAATACATCAAAAATTTAAAAATAAATGTTACATAAAAAAAAAAAAATAAAAATAATTGTAATTTTTCCTTTTCTAAATGTCAATTTCTACTTTTCAGTTATTAGTTACCAATGCAGCCTTTTGCCTTTTAAGTTTTATATTAATTAAGTGCACCACACCATTAAGTTTAGTTGGTACCCAAGTACCATAAACGGAGCCACAAGAACAGCCACCGAAACAGTAGAGCAGATCAAACAAATAGAATGGAGCCAAAAAAAAATATGGAGCCACAAAAAGATTTAAGAACAACTCCAGACACAAGACCAGCCCACGAAAAAAAACTGGAACGAGATAAAAAATAAACAAATCCTAACATGACATATAAGAAAAAAATAAAAATAATAAGGTAAATAATAATAAAGAAATCCTAACATGACAAAAAAAAAGAAATAAATTATTTAAGCATATAAGCAATTAGAATATAACAAATTAAATAATCATTAAGTGAGTTAACAACATTGACATTAACAGCATAAATTAATTATCTTTAACTCTAACACAATCAATCATTTCAAATTCAAAAATTTTAATGCAGAAATTCAAAACTCAATAATTTAAATTAAAAATTATAATAAGAAAAAAAATTTACAAACAACAACACAACTAACAAGAACAAAATATAACAGAATGAATGAAAGTAATGAAGACACGTAAAAGAACAAGGCGATAACATATAAATAATAACAGAGACCAGAAACATAAATAACCAATACAAACAACCACACGAAGGAGATTTCGATACCTACTTAAAAGGGGGGGGGGATTTCAAAAATTAACTAAATGAAGAAATTAAGATAAATGAAGATTTATTAAACTGACTAATATAAATGGGTTTATTTTTTTCTTTTTCAGATTTTAGTCCTGGGGCACTCGTGGGTGCAAGATCTTAAAAATGCATATACAGATGATTTGCTACCAGGAGCCACCGTGGAATTTGAAGCGTATCCGGGGAAAAACCTTGCATGGTTCCACGACATGGTTTCCCATATGATCAAACCCCATCACACCCACTTGTTAATTTTCACCATCATTCCGGAGGCATATAGAAAGACGCAGTTGCAGGTTCCTGGACCCTTTAACCGACCTGAAGGTTTTTGGGTGGATACGGCCAATTTCAGTTTCCAAAATGAGGACTTCGCTCTGAGATTCTCGCGTTTTTCTCAGAAGTGTGCTCGCATAAATCCCAGAATGCAGGTGATTTTGGGGATTCCACCATTTATTGATCTGGTGGAATACAATCGGCGGCTGGTGAGTAGGTATCCGCGAAGGGTACGAGATGTGTATAATGGAGCACCAGAATATTCTGATCGTGTTCTGCATGCGCAAGCAAATCGCATGCATGCACATATAAGACAACTAAGAAGATCAATAATAACATGGCATAACAAATGTTCATTTCCGGTGATGTACGCGGCTTCTGAGGTGCCTGGTCAGAGGCCAAATATCAAAGATTTCATGGAGGGAAAGGTATACACCCTGGGGGAGCAAGGGTTCTTAAGGGATGGTTTGCACCCGGGACAAGCGGTGAGCCGAAAAATATTTTTGAGGATGCGAGCTTTGGGACTTTTCGGAGAAGGACTGAGATCAGTGAGTACGGAAGTAACATCAGCGGGCCCCGGAATAGTGGTGACTCCTGAAGTTGCCACTCCTGACAGTCGAGAGGTGCCGAGCTTTATAGAAGAGATAGAAGAAATGGTGGTGGTGAGCGAGGCTAGTGGAGGTGAAGAGATTAGTAGGCAAGTTTCGCTGCCCCAGACCACCAGTGATTCCTCCGTGACGGGGCCCAGTTCCCACGAACAAACAGTGCAGCCCGCTTTGGCTGGTGTTCCGGAGGTGCAGAGAGAAATTGTTGTCCCTGGAGCCCAGAGTCATTCCCCAATACGATTCGGGGATTTCGATCCGGACACTATCAGCGCAACATCAGCTGTGGTGGTAGAACGCAGAAGCCGTACCGTTACCAGAAGAACGAGAAGTACCCCTTATCAGCGACCTGCCTCAAACCAGTCGCTGAGTTCGACATCATCAGTGACTCCTGGAGTCACTAGATCACCATCTTTGGCCGGATCCCTCGAAGCACAGACTGCGTTTAGAGAGAGAGTTTTGACTTCCCTGGTACAAATCCAGGGATTTATGATGGCTTATGGGCAAGAGTTGTCAATGGAAGAGGTGAAGAGGAGAGTGAGGAGTATTTGCGATGAGTAGGACTTTCAACCTGCTCATGGGGTATTTTAAAACAAGGCTGTTTATTTTGTTATTTTGCTTGATTATAAAAGATTTTTTTTGAAGTATTATTTTTTTTGTACTCCAGAAAGGAGTAATTTTGATTGAAAAGTAAAGTTATTTATATTTTTGTTTGAAAGACAAATTTTATTTTTTTTTGAAAATTTAGTAAGGACAAACCAGAAAAGGAGTAAGCTTGTGAGATGGTGCGTCAACTCCGGTGTTGACGGGTGGGGAGGAATGCGATGGTTTTCATTTCACCGTGTTCCTTTCTCCCCATCTTTTTCAGCTAGGATTTTAATTGGAAGCCGAGCTCAATTGGAATAACCAAAGATAACTAAAGGAGAAAAAGGGTTTCCAAAACCGGAAAAAAAAAGAAGAAAATAAAGACAACCAGATTTGATAACACCAAATACCAAAGAATAAGAAAGTAGAATCAGACCAAAGAGTTTCTCCCTTATCAAAGGGTAAGATTAAGTTAATTAAGTTCATAATGCATTTAGAGTAAATTGATAAGTAAAGAGCAAGATAATGATAAGAAAAATTGAGATTTTAAATTGAATGTAATGTAGATGGAAAGAAAGGAGAAGTTAAACATTGAATAGAATTATAGTGAGTAAATTATCAAGACAAACTTAAGTTAATGATAGAGTAAGGAAAAGAAGAAGAAAGAAAGTAAGCAGGTTATTAAATATATATTTTATTGACAGGTACTGGGTCGTAACCACACGTCTCTTGATTCAAAAATCACCATCGATTCTTCAAGTCCAAATTTTTTTTTGGCCAAATTCATCGGTTGTTGAGAGAAGAGCCCCAGAGCTTTTCCTTTGTACAAAAACAATACCAGATACCTTATTGAGGACGGCATGACCGCACCTCAGGTAATACTTTGATTGGATACTGGAGTAATAGAGAGGACAGGACAGGAGTAGTTGATTATAAAAATTATCAATCTGCTAATAATTCTATTATTATTATTTTTTTATATTATTATTATTTTTTATCTATATTTTAGAATTATTATTATTATTATTATCATTATTTTCATTATTATTTTTATTATTATTATTATTATTATTATTATTATTATTATTATTATTATTATTATTATTATTATTATTATTATTATTATTATTATTATTCTTATTATTATTATTGAGTAAAAGTAGTACCTAAAAACACACAAAGTAAACAAAATTATACAATAAAACCTATTATACCAATCCACACATACCTTACAACCAAAAATTAAAGATAAATTTTCACCTTCCATTTATTTCACTTTTCATCCTCATTCTCACCCCTCATCTTCATCTTTCATTCATCCATCTAAAACATGAACAGAAGTATCATCCAAAAATCCTAACAAAGAGAAATCTATACTATATTTTTATGAAAACCTCATATTTGAACTGAAAAGACGTATTATTATCTTATCAAGTATTATTTATTATTTATCCTATATAATTATCATATATAAATATCATAAAGTTTTTTTTCATATGGTATATCTATATATATGTGTATACGCATACATATGGATATAAATATCTATTATTTTTTGATATAAAGTTCCTTGCTCTTTTTGTAAATACCTTAAATTCTAATACCCTTTTTGTTTAATAAAAAAGTTTTGAAATAAATAATGCACCTCTCTCTTATTCACCTGCAGCTGATAAGTGTTTGGTGAGTTAGTGAGGAGTGAGGGGGAAGGAGGTTCATACTATTCAGTGAGTATTCCAATCAATATTCACGAAGATTTAACTTGATTATATAAATTTCCCATTGCGAAAAATAATAATTCAGCTGATTTATTGTTAACAGAAATAAAGAAGAGAAGATAAAAGAAAAAGATAAAGCAAAAGATTATTAAGAAAAAAAAATTCAACTAAAGCAGATTAAGGATAAGTCGAAGTAGAAATCG
>JABUQX010063680.1:37500-40693 GCA_015478945.1 Trachelipus rathkii | reverse complement strand
TAAAGAGTGTCTAAGCTGAAATCAGTAACTCGAGACACGCAGCACCTACAGTAAAACAAATTACATATTTGAATTAGGGAAAATTCTTATCTAAGAGGCGTTTTGAGGTGTTTTTTTAATTTTTTGTTTTTTTTTTTTTTTTTTTGCGTTTACGCATAAAATTTTAGAAATTTTTTTTTGTTTTCCAAATTAGGGGCTCGAGCCAACGGGACAAGGGGGACCGAAGTCCTTCCCGTCGGTCCACCGGTAGGAGGCCAGAGATCCCGACTCAGTGCCATCTTTGCGGTTTACCCTGTTGTATTCCTGTTAGGTTAAAAAAAAAAAATTAACTCTTAACATATGCCTAATTACTTTAATTACAAGAAAAAAAAAATTTTTTTTACCCCCTAACATACGGTTCCGAAATTTAAATTCTTCTTCTGAATTAGATTTTTAATCCTTCGTTCTTAAAAAACTCTACTAAATCGATTTTTTCTTTTGGAATATTTTTTTTCCAAATATTTGAAATATAAAAAATTCAAATAAAAATCATATTAACAATCTAAATATATAAAAAAATACATAGAGCTAATGAAGAAATAGTGTTGTCACATTTATTCGTTTTTCGAGTCGTAGGCGGAGCATTGCCTGGCTACTTTAATTAAATACTAAAAATTATTCGTTGCAATTGCCTTAGAGAAAATTATGGCCTCGTGGTGTAATATTTCCACGAATAAAATTAAATAGAATAAAAAAAAAATAAGAATTAAAACCCTCCTTAGAATTTTCCGCTGATTCCAAATATGGCAATTGTTTTAGCTTGTAGGTGCTGCCGTTCTAAAGTTACATGATGTCAGCTTTAGACACTCTGACCTCAATACCGATATATATCGGTCCTCTTGCGGCATCCCTATCGTCTGCCGAAGTATTTATAACAGAGTACGCTGAGAATTCGACTCACTCGGTCATTTGCCTCCATGTGTACGCATCGTTCGCTCCTTCGTTCCCGCCTTGTAGTTCCAACGTGCAGTGTATATATTCAGAATCTTTTGGTGTTTTTAGAATTGTTTATTTTGCAACCTACTTTTACTACTTGTGTTTACCTTTTTCTATAAAAGCCAGGGTGAGTGTTTATTTGGTTAATATTTAAATATTTTATTATTATTGTGTAAAGAAACCATAAATTTTGTGAAAGTGTATTAAGTGTATTTTGTTGTAAAAATCATATTTTATATTCTAATATTTTTTTACAAAGAACTCAATTTCTAAGAGCCACTATGCTCATTTTTTTTTTTTTTTTAAATCTCTTAAAATATTTTATTATTATTATTTTTTTATTATTTTATTATTATAATTATTATTATTATTATTATTATTATTATTATTATTATTATTATTATTATTATTATTATTATTATTATTATTATTATTATTATTATTATTATTATTATTATTATTATTATTATTATTATTATTATTATTATTATTTATTATATTATTATTATTATTATTATTATTATTATTATTATTATTATTGATTATTATTATCTATTATTATTATTATTATTATATTATTATTATATATATTATTATTATTATTATATTATTGATTATTATTATTATTATTATTATTATTAATTAGCATTATGATATTATTATTAGTTATTATTATTATTATTATTACAATTGCTATATTTTTTGTAGGATTTTTAACTCCATATTTTGTAATCTGCTCGAAGTAAATGCTGCAAAATTCAGGGTCTTCATTCTTACTTGCTGCTGCCCTGTCCAACAATTATGATATATATATATAACTAATATTATATATATATATGATATTTATAATATATATATATATATATATATATATATATATATATATATATATATATATAATATATTATATATATATATATATATATATTTATATATATATATATAAGTATATATATATTATATATATATATATATATATTTATATAATATATATATATATATAGATTATATAGTATATATGATATATATATATATATATTATATATATATATATATAATATATATAATATATATATTTATAATATATATATATAGATATATATATATATATATTATATATAATATATTATATAATATATATATATATAATATATTATATATATATTATTATAATATATATATACTATATATATTTTTTTTTTTTTATATATATATGATATATATATATATATATTATATATATTATATATATATACATATTATATATATATAAAAATATATATATATATATATATATATATCTATATATATTCATATATATATATATATAAATATATATATATTTATAATATTATATATTATATATATTATATAATATATAAATATATTAATATATATAATATATTATAATCATATTGTATATATATACATAATATATGTAAATACTGCAATTAACCGCAGTTTCAATTTGTATAGATAAAACAACTCCACGAGTGTTGATCTTACACTACCAGGATAGATGCCCGGGCCCTTCGCGAACGGAATATTATGCGCCAAGCATGTTACCACATTGACCAAACGATGAGCTAAAGAGACGCGACTTAAACCCATGAAAGAGTGCTCTATTCAATAGGAATAAAGGACCGCCTATGTCACGACAGATACCTCAGCCACGCATCTCCGCTCACACTCGGGTCAAAGGCAACACAGGACCCATGTAAGGAAACCACTCCAGATCGGAGTATAATTTGAATTGATATAAATAATGCAATTAAAATCCGAGTGCCAGCGGAGATCCCACAGTGAGGGTACGTCGCAATCTCATGAAACCTTAGGGTGGATTTCTCTGACTGCGACGAGTTCTCACGATGAGCTAAAAAGTGGTGATAATAATCAGTGGTAACACGCTTGGCATACCGTTCCCGAGGCCCGGGATCTAATCCTGGTAAGTGTAGAATCATAAATAAAGTTTTATATTATAATATATATATAATATATATATATATATAGATATATATATTATATATATATATATTTAATAATATTATATATATATATATAGTATATTATATATATACCTCAAAATAAACCAAATTACCAAAAAATTTTTAAACTTAAACTTTCGTCTTTTAAAATTTGATTTTTAAGCAGTATAAATGTCGACCTTACCCTACTTCATTCTTCCTTTTGATGCTTCGAAGTCTTTAAAAATTAAATT
>JABUQX010063680.1:0-32500 GCA_015478945.1 Trachelipus rathkii | reverse complement strand
TATATTATTTAATTAAGATAATAAACTGTTGCTTGAATGATTTTCTACTATACTCCTGTCTAGTCTATTATATATATTATATTCAATCAATATGATCAAACAAGCTTGAGAGGTATAGGGAGACAGATCATTTATTCTATTGTATTATATACCCAACTATCATCACACAGCTATCATGCGTTGTCTACTGTTGCCTTATTAGTTCTTGAGTTATAGTCTTGTATACGCTGTTCTTAAAAGAACGAATATATATATAGTGAGATGAGTTGATATGACTCATTCGGCAATTATACAGTTATATATAGTATTTTCTATATATAACAATAATATATAGCATACTATAGTCATGGTTTATATATCTGACCCTTATTATATATATATATTATTATATATTAGTTATAATACGGAAGGCTATCTAAACCTGACTATCTGATTTTTTTTCTTTGCGAAACCCGTTTTTGATACTATCTTAGATAACGTAATCACTATTATATGATTATCATCATTATGATAATTAATATATTATATTAATAATTACTAAATTATATATATATATACTGTAATTACAGTATATTAGTTGATATTTCTTAGTTACCTATATATAATTACTCATCCATTATCGCCTTTCTCCCTAAGGTTTAATCAATAATTATATACTAGCTATGTGTTCACCGGAATAATATAATTAGTATTTATTATTGGCCTTGTCCATTTCAATTCCAATGGCATAATTGTTTATTTATTGTCATATTTATATATATATATGTAGTTTTTTTTTTATAATGTTGTAAAAGTTACTCCAAGGGCGATAAGGACCATATTTATTAATATTTGCTTAATAATTTATTAGTTATCTTGGTTCGATATTATATTATTATATCATGTGGAGTTTAATATCTATTATATATATATTTTAGGTGAGGATATAGTTATATATTATATATAGATTAAATTTTTATAACTTATAAGTTGTAGTTAATTCTTCATAATATTGGATATACCGTAATATATATGGAGTAAGTAAGAATCTTTCTTTTCCAAATATAATATAGGAAATAGATAATAAAATGATCTATAAATATGACTAATATACCTATACAACGTTAATAGTAAGTAAGTTTATCAGTATATCTTTAGTTGATATATTAGTATATATATTTGCGTTATTCTTTTATTTAGGAGTATAGATTATTATAAGTATATAAATTATTTGATGTAGGCTATCATCTTTTTATATGTATATATTAATTTAATTATTAAGGAGGAATAATAATGAGTAATTTTGATATATACCTATGTCATTTTGGATAGTTATTATATTATATATATATATATATATAGATTATTTAATAATATATATTAATTATACATTTTATATATAAATATATATATATATATATTATTTTAATTATTTTTATATATTATATATTATATTTTTTTTTTTTTTTAATATATTTTATATATATTATAATTATTATAATTCATATTTATATATATATAATATATATATATTAATATTAATATATTATATATATATTATATATATATATTATATTATTTATACAATTATAATATATAGATATATATTATTATATATATATATATATGATATTATATTTAATTATATATATTATATTAATATATATAGTATATATTACTTATATATATTTTTAATCATGTATTATATATGATGATATGGGATCGGAGTGGATGTAGAAGGTGTAGCGGAATCAAGCTTAATCCGCATTCGTCATCCGCATTATTTGCGGATATCCGCATCATTTCTCTCTATCCGCGATAGCGAGTATCGATAGATTATTATTTTTTCTTTATGAATTATGTTAATTAAATGTTCTCTCACCTTTCTGTAAACGCAGTGATGTACAGACTCGTTGAATAGTAGTTTTTCATGTCTATGATATATGGATTGAAATTAAATGAAACTTGTCTTCCCTTATGATCGCCACAAACCACCTGACAGGTGTTAGATAATACGATTTTTAGTTGGTAATTGTATTCTCTTCTTTAATATCATTAGTTATGAGTAACTTATAGACGTATGTATGCTCAGAAAAATTCTTTATTTATTAGACGGATTCCCTCTGAAGTTGCAACGAATGAAAGTCTCTTCTTAGTAATAGTGTTATTTTAAAGAAGCTGGACTTTCAAAATGTGGCACAGATAAACACCATGCGGAGATAAGATAATATGATTTTTAAAATCTACAAACGTATTAAGCGAATTCTGCATAAAGCTAACTTTCTGGATCCTAGATCTCAAAACCAAATTTCTATGATACCAATCGTATTTTACAGAGGATTTAAAATTTTATTAGTATGCCTTATGGGATGTATAACGCTGCTTTGCTAAAGAAAAAATTTGCACTTAAAGCTCATAATAAAAAGGATAAATATTACAGAAACTAGACTACACATTTTTACTCAAATCTGTTTTGCTTAATCATTGCTTGAATATTCAATATGAATCATTCTTGTTGATTCTAATTATCTCACCGCGGTATGTGTAAAACGAGTTCATTGTTCACGACAATCACCGGGGGTGTCATTATATGGACAATCTTGCTTTCAATTTGATCTTGAGATATATATTCGAACAAGCTGAAGAAACTCTTTTTGAATTTTGGATAGGTGATAAGTACTCCGAATGTCTGGTGCTATTGGGCTCGTCTGGCTTCTTTATTCTAATTGTCTAAAAGTTTCCACATATTGCAGACACTCGCCTGAGTGGTACTGGCTCAGATTTACTGTTAGGGCCCTCGAGTGGAATCCACACACATTGCAGGTGTGCTTACTGCGTGAGTGTGACGATTTTGACCCATCTTTTAAGCGGGTCTCTTTTGCGAGATTCCTTCACATTTGACTGAAAGAAACACACACACCAACTCACTCTCATCTCTCGTACACACTCTATAAGACGATTTTAGTTTCAGAAAGTTCAATAGTTGTGAGCTATACTATCATATAATTATATCTTATCGCATATTATTAATATTAAGTGGCGATCTTCCTAAATATATATTAATCATTTTATTGTATTAATTTATAATTTATATCATAAATAATACATTCGACAATCGATGAGGGAGGGCTCTGTATGCAAGCATACATCTGAGTGCGTGAGTCTCACCAACATTAACTTATTTTGTTCATCTAATAACTAGTCAACCTGTGCTCTATAATCTCTTCCTGGTGAGGTACTCACAAAACTTCCTATCAAATTTTTATCACAATGATTTTTCTGAGTTTATTATCTGATTCTTAATTTAGTTGCACTTCATATATGTTTCATGGTTAGTGTGTTCTTATTCAATATTTTTAGTTCTTATATATTATAATTATATTATATATTATTATTAATATTCTTATTGTTATTTCTTTCGGTTTAAATATTGTTGACCTGTTCTTTACTCAACCTTTTTATTATTTTATTATTCTTAATTTTATATTACTTTATTACTTCATATTTCACTTATTCATTTATCATTACATATCGCTTCTATGCAACACTATTATTATTTACTTATTTTATTCTTTTAATAAGATATATCCTCATAGCCTATGGTAAATAAACCACTATATTTATATTTGAGGTTGTTTTCACGTAGGTATATAGTTTCAACTACCATACCATACTCTATGTATATATATTATCATATATATATAACTTATTATTAATTTTTACCCAATAATTACTTCTATCACTTCTATTAGTATATACTTGAATATATTATTAACCCTATATTTCATATAAATTTATTATATATTATATATCTCCCATATTAGTATTATATTAGTATATTTTACTCATTATCATGTATATTACTGGTTTATGCTATAATTATAGGATTATAGTCGCTAGCGACGAGTCGCTAATTTAGAATAGGAGCCGTAGGTTAGTATTAGTCAAACCGTACGGCATGCATTTCAGTTGGTGACGACTATTACACCTATGAATATATAGTTAATTATATCCTATTTCTAAGACTTAGGTATTGGCTTAAATGCCGGAAGTGTGACTTTCAATATAACAATTATTTTATATACTTAAATAGTTACTCACTTCACTTTAGATCAACTTTTGTATACTTTGACGAGTGTACCCAATAATCTTGCTACTAATCTATTATTTTTATCCTTTCATGTTAATGCTATTAATTACTTTTACCCATTATATATTAATATTTCCACACTTATCCATAATTTTTCTGGATTTCCTCTATTTTTCTAGGTATTTATTCGTTATATACTTTCTTTCACGTTATTTTTCTTATTTACAATAGTAGAAATTATATTTTTATTTTATTGTAATAAAGAATATTAATACATAGTTTATAATATTCATTATTTAAATATAAGTCGAAACAAATTAGATGTAGTATGATTCATATATTAGTGAGATATATAGATATATTATATTATTTCAATCCACTAATGATTAATATATATCTTATATTATATTATTTATAATATATTATATATATTAATAATATCTATAAATACTAGCCATTCCGTATTATATATTTAATCACCTTAAATGTCCGGTACTATAATTATTACTCTATTATTTTCTTATTTCATTTTCAACTTGTCACTAGATATTGAGTTCCTACCAATAATACTTTCTTCATAATTATGAGTGTTTAAAAGGTGTTTTTAGTATTGAACGTTTCTATATTTTATATCAATAATATCTAAATAATATATATATATGTGGACTTAAATGTTACTTGTGGCTATAAGGACTCTAAATATAAATTCAAACTATATCCTGCTATTCCGCTATCCCCACAACTCCGTCTATGGATTAGTTGATTTTACTGATACTCGCTTACTGCTTATCCGCATCTCTTAACGTACTCAGTGAATAAATCACCATCGACTTAAATTCCTACTCTCAATTAATACGGGTAATTATATAAAATCATTAAACATAATTACTAATTTTTTGATTATATATAATAATTTGTACTTTTATATATAATTATTCATTATATAGGTCTTCTCCATATTATTTTATTAGGTGTTTATATTATTCCATAATAGAAAGTTATTTCATTTAAGTTATTTACTATATCATTCTTGTTCATTATCTATCTACTCTAGTTAATTTTTTATGTACCCTATTAAAGATTGGAGTAAAATGTATTGCTTCTGTATTTGAAAGGTGGCCTAGCAATTTAGACATCCGAAAGTCAAAAATAGAGCTGATGTCCAAGTTAGGAGAACATTTCAGGAAGGTAATGTCGTCAAGAAGTGACAAGACCCAGCCTTACCGCCCCCTCTTAAAATATCCGTCACCATTGAATAAGTGTTAAGAACTTCTCGCATCATGATTACATCCACTTTTATGCTTCATTGGGTGACCGCGAGGGTTATTCACCACCTATGGTAAGTTGTTCAAGTGTAGTTTGTCATCCCCTGGCCCAGTGTGGCTCTACCAACCTACCCCACTTCTTTACAACACCCTTCTGCCATTCTCTCCTACATGCACCTCCTTCTTCTCCCGACCTCTTGGCCAAACCACATTTCTTTCTCGCAAACATTCCTTTTTACTAATCTCAATGCGCACTTTCTTTCGGTGCTGCCTCCAATCTCGGTCCCGTTCCCAAACAGCTTACCACGTTATACATCGCTTAACCACAAACCGTATTTGATCATCACCTTCATCGGCATAGCATGCCTCCTTCTCAGGCCCCTTAGTCCGCAAACCTATTCTAACATAAACCCACTCCATCTTTTTCCATTTATTTCCCCTGTTACCCTTCGCTTATCTTTCACGAGCGTCGACGATACTCTCTGTAATAATGGTTCGATTCGTGCATTTTTATCAATTCTTCTCCACACCATTGTATTTATATTATTATTAGTTAATTTATTTAAAATTATGTTATTATATTTTAATGTTTATATGTTAATTGTTATATATATCGTTGTATAATATATTTAGTTTATAATGTTGGTATTAATTATTGATATATATGTTTTTTTATGTTATTAACTGTTGTTGATTATTTATATTAATTTTAGATACTTATAAAATAAATTAGGATTATAAAGGTTTTATTAAGGTAGTTATACGTGATTTATTATAGGATTAAATTATTGGTGGTTCTGGTAATTAAGTTATAATAGTTTATTATAGTATTATTAATATGATTATTCAGTTTACATGACTATAATAAGGAATTGTTAAGTTATAGGTATTAAGGGACTGTATTGAACTCAGATTTATAAGTTTTAGTTAAGAGTTGTTTATTAGTGTATATATAATATATTATGTGTTGTTAGTTGGTTGTGTTGGGTTGGGTTGGGTTGGTTTAGGGTGAGGTTGTGTATGGGTTTGAGTAGTATGGGTTGGGCCTGGTTTAGTATAGATACATAGGTTGGTTATGTGTATTAGTTTAAGGTTATATAGGTAGGTTATCGGTATATATTAAGGTTAATAAGGTTATATATATATAAGTTATACTATTAAAAATAGTTATGTTATATTAATTTTATGTTGTTAAATTATATAGGTTATATTGAGTATTTATATATTGAGTATTCAGGATTATTATAATGGTTATAGGTTATAGGTGTATTAAGTGATTTTTTATTCTTAGGTATATTACGGTTATATAGGTATATATTAATATTATTTTAAGGTTGTTTATATATAATAGTATTATGGTTTAGTTAAGTAGGTTTAGGTTATTTCAAATTATCTATTCTTATATCCTATGATATATTTTATAGTATAATATCTTGATTATATTACAATCAAAATACACTGAGTACTTAATCGTTAATTGCATGTTTTTATATTTACAACGCTACTCTCAATTGTAGCCCAAAATATACCTCAACCGAAACTGTATAAATACTCATTTTGTTTTTCTTATTTTATCTATTATATGATATATTTAGTTTAATACCTTATTATTTATTACCTATCAAATAATAAATATTTCTTACTATAAAAAGAAGGAAGAAGAGTTTCAAAACATATGCCCTAGAATATTATTATGGAGTTTTATATAGTTCTTTCTTTGATTTCGCCAACTCGACTTTTGCGATTTGTTTTTAAGTTTTGTTCTTGTTAGTAATTATTCAAACAATTATGTCTGTACAACATGAGAAGATAATTGAGTTTTTAAATTCTTCGCGCCTTAAAATAGTTTAGAATACTCGCATAGTTCATCTTTATGGTTCGCGACAAAGAGGAAAGGTTTAGTACACTGAAGAATGACCTTCCTATAATATATAGAGTTTTTAGCTCTATGCGCATTTTATTTATATTTATATTACATTGCATCTTATTTAATGACATTTTAATTACAAGATTTTTCTTCAATTTACCCTGCCTTTTGTTTCGATTATATTAATAATAATTAATGGAATAATAATACCATACATGGAGAGTCAGAGTAAAATCAATTATTATATACTAATAATAATAATAAATAATATTATTATATAATAGAGTTAATTATAATAATTAGTAATAATTTTTTCAGTATAAATTAATACAAATTATGTTTTTATTAATCCTGGTTTATAATATTAAAATTTTATAATGGATATTTATTTATTTATATTATTTAATCTATATTATTTAATTAAATTTTATAGAATAGTATTAATTTATAATTTCTTTCGCCTATAATAACTTATATACATATATTAATTATATTATATTTATTTAATTTTATTAATATATAATTAATTATAATTATTAACGCCAGCCTTCTAGAAGAGCCACATATCCAAATATCTTACAAAAATCTATATTCAATAGACTACGGTGAAATAGGTAAATACATTTTGGAATCCTGGTAAAAAAATTTTAGTCCGGAAAATGTTTAAAAAAAAAAAAAAAAAAAAAAAAAAAAAAAAAAAAAAATGTAGCTAATTTTCTGAGTCTTGAAAATAATCCGTGCGTAGGGACATTTTTTAGTTATACATATAATATATTATATAATTATATATATATATATATTATATATATATATTATATATATTATATTATATTATAGTATATATATAATTTATATTAATATATATTATATAATAATTTAATTTATATAAATATATATATTATATAATATTATTTTGTAATGAAACACACGGCAAGTTAGGGGGCTCGAGCCGACGTTGGGAACCACAGTGAGGGGGACGTTTTTCCATACTACCCGTAGTAGTGGCAGGGGTGGATGGAACCTCCCTGCGACACCCAAATCACCAATAAAGAGCGGGGGCGTCCGAGTACCTCTCCCTCGTGTAGGGGTTGGTGGTGAATTAGTGTCCCTTTACCCCGCTTAGTTCCCACGGTTAAAAGGTCCGTGATGTTAGGGACCTTCCTGACTTTCCTGCCCATCGGTTGTATAGTATATTATACCTACTTGTGGTAAATCTTTTAGTTAAAAAAAAAAAAATTAATAGAAAGTCTTTATTTATATATAACGATATAAGTAACGTGATATAAAGCGTCTCTACATTAGCCTTTACTCATATTGCCTAAATAATTAATACAAATTAACTTCTTTTTATTTTTATTTTTTTTTTACATTTTCTCTATGTAAAATTTACCATGGAAATTCCTCAAATTCTAGCTTACTTCCCTTTAGTTTACCTATTCGTAGTTTTGATTTTTTTTTTTTTTTTTTTTTTTTTTTTTTTTTATTTTTTTTTTTTTTTATATTTTTAGCATTTCCCTTTATAACGTGCAATTCTAAAATTTTTAATCAAGGCATTTCCTACAATTGTAATTCCTTTTCCCAGATGGATATTTTTAGTTTGTGTTATAAATTAAATTGATACTGGATTATTATGGCTCTTTAAAAAAAAAAATATTCTTTAGACAAATGAAAAAGCTCTAATACACAAAACATTTATAACTCGTAACTTTGCTCGAAACAATAGTGTTAATTTATGTTCATATATATATTTTATATTTTGATAACATATTACTTTATTGCTTAACACTATATTGATTATTAGGTAACTATTATGGAAAATAAATTTTATTAATTTATTACCATTTAAAAATCATTAAATTTAATAATGATAATTGTTTGAGAGTTTCTTTGGAAAGGACAATGTCGGTTTTAGTAGATTTGCTGAACTTCACGGAAATAAATATTAAAAAATAATGAAATGAATTATTAAATGAGAAAAAAAAGGTCAATGTAGTAAAGACAGTTCTTGCTGCATTAATAAAATACGCTGTATTATATAATACCAACTTTTAACATTCTATTCTTTTTTTTTTGTGAGTTGCGCGAAATCATAAATGTACATATTCATATTATATATATTTATATAATTATTATATATATATATTATATATAATAATTATATATATATTATTTTATATAATTATTAATATTATACATATATATATATATATATATTATATATCAGTATAATTATATTATTATTATTATTATATTTTTATATATATGGCTAAGTATTGTAGAAATGTTCTCAATATAAGGAAAAAATAAAGATAATATGATTAGTTAAACTTTATTTATTAGAACAAAGTTTATACTTATACATAATGTTTATAGAACTTTGTGCACCCGATTAGAAACTATTTAAAAAAAAAAAAAAAAAAAAAAAAAAATAAATGCTTATCATATTTTATATCTTAGTCATTATATATGTTATTTCAAAATTTCATCTAAATTTTCTATATACATTTTTATCAAGACAAAAAAAAAAAAAAAAAAAAGAAAAAGTGCAAGCTTATACCTTCTCAATGCTCAGTCAATACAGATCTAAAAAAGTAAACAGAAATTTGAATAGTTTTAAGAGCACATTCTATTTTATTTTTATCACTGAAAATTATCATTTGGTACCTGTTTTTTAGGTCCGTCTTGTTTGCTTTATTAGGAAAGAATGGTATTTTTTAATCAGGCTGCGGATCGCGTTAGTGTTCGGATTCGTTGATCGTATCGTGGAGTCGTGCAATTTTACCAGAGATGTTCGGAGTCGGAGTCGGCAGTCGAAATTACTGTGCTAAGTTAGAATTCGGATATCAGTCTGGAGTCGAGGTCGAAAATTCCTGTTGCTGAATAGGAGTCGGAGTCGTAAGTCGGCCTAGTCGAAAAATTAATAGATACTATATATTATTATTTATATTTTAATTATTTTAATCTCATTATTAAATATTAATTATTAATTGTTATTATTAATTGATCTATTATTATTAATTATTATTATATTATTATTCTATTATTATTATTTGTATTAATTATTGATTATTATTATATTATATCTATTATTTATTAATTCATTATTAATTTATTAATTTATTATTATTTATTCTATTCATTATTATTTATTTTATATTACCATTTATTAATTATTATTTGATTATTATTTTATTATAATATTATTATAATTTATTATTAATTATTATTATTATATATTATTTTATTATTTAATTTATTATCTATATTATATTTTTATTATTATTATATTATTAACTTATTATTTATTATTATTTATTTTATATTATTATTATGTATATTTATTAATATTTATTTATTATTATTTGAAAACTGTAAAGTATTCGTTTTGGTAAAAGTGTTCTGTTTTATATAATGAAAATAAAATCATTTGCATTATAATTGTATTTAATTGTTCCGAAAGTCTAATAACTAGATATATTGTGTTTGTGCATAGTACTTGACGCTGACCCCTGCATCTTTCTTCCCATCTGATTATTACTAATTAGGAGCTGCTGTGTATTGATGCCTTTTATCTTCTCTGTAACTATCCGTAGGTTAGGCGGTATAGTAAAAACCTCACTATCCTGCGCAACTGAAGGGATATTAGTTAGAATAATTCACTATCCGCCGGATGTGATGATGGAGGATTTAGACAGTATTCTTAGCTATAAGTTCAAAATGTAAAGTTAGTGATGGTTTGTCATTCATCTTTAATACCTCATATTTATATATATTATATTATATATATTATTTGTGTATGAAAGACGGTAATATATACCTATATTACTTATATTATCCAATTACCTTCTATAAAATAATTTTATAATATATGTTATATATATATATTATTATATCGAGCTTATATATAATGTATACTCTAACATTTAATTATATACCTACTAAATATCTACCATAATATCTAACGCAAGATAAGATTACCGGTAAATTTATCTAATTTAACTATAGCCGTTTATGATAATAATACAATGATGAATAGCTCATAAAAGTGGTTTACTTATCATTTCTCTCCTATAGTTATTACCTCATTATCATATCATATTACTCAATCAACTTATTATATAGACCTAGGATGAGTCATATAATGTAATTAGGCCGTATTATATATATGATAATTAAAATATAGATCCTTTATCAACAAACAAGTAATCAGTTTAATATATTATATATAGTATATACTTATTATACTAAACAGTATATATATATATATATAATAATTTATATCTAATATTTATATTACAACGTTAATATTCAGAATATATATAATATTAACATCAACGTGATATTATCAATTACACCCAATTATCAGGCATGACCTTATTAATATGAGCATCACATTATAAATATAATTTGATGTACGTAAACATAATAACTAAATTAATAGAAATATAATTATTATATTGGTTATCACTCAAGGGTGATCTGCATTAAAGTATATAGATATATAACATGCACTTTACCATAGTTTATATTATAATCTTATTAATAAAAACTTAATAGACATCCTAGCGAGTATATGGATAGCATCCCACATATTACCACTTATCATAACCATTAATCTAAAAATTATATACTTATAATTTATTCAATAAATATTATATATGATTATTTATATATAAGAAGTATGCGAATAATAGTTTATACATTCAGCTCTTCTCGCTACCTTTCCAACCATTCCCAAATAACAGGTGTCAGACTATAAGTGAGTATATTGGCCATTTCGCCAAATATTAGACGACAGTATGAAGCTAAGTTCAACCTGAAACCAATCTTTCGGCCTTTACTTCTTGCTGGAGACATTTGATCATTCAATTTGTGCCGAACCTTAAATGGTTATCGTAAAAGAGAGGCCGAATTTTTTATGTATAACTAATATTTTTTATAAGAAAATGATAAAAAATAAGATGCTAGTTTCTACTGAAAGATCGTAAAATACCCTACTGAGAGTAGTTAACCAGAGGGTTTATACTAATTACACCTCACGATGAAGACAATTCAATAGATAATGTTTCAAAAGCCCTATAGTTAGGTTTAACAAGTTTAGAACTCTCCCAAAAAAAGATGGAACCAAATCACCAGGTCGCACAATATGCTGAAATGCCATCCTTCCTAAGTCCATTGTGTGTTTTTATATGTAGATTATAATTATAATATATATATAATATTATAATAATATATATATTAATAATTATAATATATATATATATTTATTATATTATATATAAATTATATATAATTATTATATATAATTAATTATTATATTAATATACTATATTAATATATATATTATAAATATTTATTATATAATTATTTTAATAATTATATATATATATAAATATATATTATATATAATTATAATTATTATTATATTTATTATATATTTATATTGAAATTATATATATAATATTATAATATATATATATTATATACTATTATTAAATATTATATATTTTAATATATATATATTATGTATAAATATATATATATATATATTACATTTATATATATATTATAATATATTATATATATGAATTAAATAATATTATTAATTATATATATTATATATATATTATTATTATTAATTTATTATATATTATAATTATTATAATATAATAATATATATATATAATATAAATATATTATATTAAATATATATTACTTATATATATATATAATATTATAATATTATTATATATACTATAAAAGGGAATATATATACCTGTGCTACCAGATTGCGAGATATGGACCCAACTCTTTCACCCTGATCTAATCTCATTAATTCCCACTCTCAACACCACTTTAATATAAGATTAATATAACGTGCAAATATTACTCAATATTATTACTCTAAAATTCTACAAAACACCCATGTTATTGTTTAAAGAAAACAATTAACTTCATAAGCGCCCAATATAATGTGAGCACGTAGCTGGCATATTTTTTGCTTCGTAAATGAAATCTCTACGCTTCAAAGTGCTCTGTTCACATCACAGGCTTCATTGTAGAGGGGCATGCCTAAGTATTCTAACCTAAAGAACCAAAACGTTTCTCGCAATAATTTGAAATAATCTCCTTTCGTACAATTATCCATTCAGACGCCATCAAACCAATTTAAGCATCTTTATCTTGATCCAAATTTTCGCTTTGATTTATCTATTCTGATCAATACAGATTGCTATGTCCTTTTACAATCCTGATTCACTTTTTTCTCTCTCAGAAACAAGAACGTACGATCATCGCTGACGTAAGGATATGCAAATTGAGAACCGTTCAATGAGATTTGCCCTCACTACTGTTTGTATTTCAGCTAACGTACATCATGCCAATGTGTGGCTGTCTTCTGCTAGATCTTGTTCCTTTTTGATGGGATTTGAGCCAACCTCTTTTTTTTTAATCAGTCACATATATAGGCTATATTAAGGCATTATTGTTTTTGTCTATTGTGGTAATGAGTTTTAATTTACTGTGCTAAAGAAATTTAGTTTGTTTATATCACAAATTTAATCAAAATAGTAGGTAATTGCCTGTTTCTCGATATTTTCAGATGATGAACTATATTTTTATCAGATTTCTTTAAGAATATATGTCAAAAGGGGGGGAATAAATATGAATTTAAAATAAATGTTTGGCACAATTATTATTTTTATAGCCTTAAACACGTTTCTTTAATAGCCATTATAAAAGTAAGAAATTAAAATTAGTTTTCTAGAGATGTATGGTATTGCTTACATTCGCACAGGCCTCCCTCTTTCACTACGGGAAACCTTTATAGTTACCGAATACAGTAAAGTAAAAGTATTACATTTTGATTTTTTTCTTTATTAATATAATAAACAAGAAAATCTATAAATATAAATAAATACTTTGGCATAATTATATTATTTATAAGACCTTATTCACATTTCATAATTCATTGCATAAAAGTGAATTAAACAGTTTCGAGGCAACATCTGGTATAATTTATCTATTCTATAAGGACTGAAAACTGTAACTGGACGGAATATCTGGTGAATTTAAGAATTTAAAAGGACACTTACCCACATATTGGGTCCTGAAGTTATTACTAGATTAGGGTCCTTTCCTAATGAATTGGACCCAAATTTAATTAAGTTGTTGATATTGGTGACTTGCTAGATTTGTCCATGTAATGTCCTTCTTTTTCTTGTATATAGAGACACTAAAGTCAGTTTATCCGCATTTCACGGTAGGAGAGCTTGTGTTTATTTTTTTGGTGCGCTAGAATAAATAAGTGAAAATATATGCAAAAATAATTACCCGGTTATATATAATATAGATAATAATAATAGTTATTATAAATATATAATGAACCCTTACATATATGATATATCAGTTATGTTGAGATTAAATTATGATAGAGTATATTATATATCCCATTACGCTACTGTATATTCCCTATAGATATATAGACATAATTATATATAAGAATATGGTTAGATAAAAATTTAAGTTTTTATATATACTGATATCAGTACTATTTCAAGGCTTATATAATCATCTTCACTTAATAAATAAAGATATAATATTTAAAGATTATAAATTAATATAATATATGAAATATATATATATAAAGATGATTAAATCCGTAGGCTCTATATATATATATATAGGATATATATATATATTACTATTAATAGTATAATGGCTTAATATTTATATAGAGCGAGAGAGAGAGATATGGAAGAGAAGATGGAAAGAGAGACAAGCTTTCCTTTCGTACCTGGAGGAATAATTTCATATGTGTCATTAATGCATCTGTCTAGTTTTGCACTCATTTTTGCTTTTCCCAAAGTTAGCATCGCTCTTTTATCGTATCAACTGCATTCACTTTTTTAGCTTCTGCTCGTATATAATTGAGATGTGTGAATATAATGGCATACAATCTATGATAAAAAAAAAGAGCTACTATAAGAATTGGGACAACATATGCGCTAGCATAATAAAAATATATAGGGTAATATGACCAGTATTAGAGAGATGATACCGATCATATTATGGAATATATTAAGAAAAGATAATATGACTTTTATAATATTTCATCTAATGAGGAACATATATTTTCATTCATTATTACCAAATTTTTCAATGGCGATGTCAATCGATATAAAAATAAAAAAAAGTTGTTTATTATATATGCATATATTCTATATACATATATATAAGAAAAATATTTTTACTAGATTGTCTTATATTATATATATATTTAATTATATTATATGATAATATATTATATATTCGTAGTATAGTATATTATATATAATATTTATAATATTATATTAAATATATATATATTATTATATATATATAATAAACATAGATATATATTAATTATTATTAAATAATTATATATATAAATATAATTATTTATTATATTAAAACTGATATTATATATATTATATTATTAATGTATACATATATTTTAGTTATATATAGTATAATATAGTTAGGAGATACTATATATATATTAAACTATATAATATATTATTTAGCATATTAAACACAGTAATATGTCTACAAAACTATATCAATTATTGACATATATAACTGAGGACAATGAGAAACCCCTATATATATATTATCCAAAGAGTAGTAGAGATATGGATAAATAAATACCATACAGCCCCTCCATGCACAAGTTGACACGACAAGCCTGTCCACATTGTAACATCTGAAAAAATAATATGAAATAGAATAATAAAAAATTATATAGTTTTCTTAAAAAAAGTCTATAAAATATAGTTCTAAAATTCACCCGATAGTTCTACCTTATGTCATATTCTATATATAATATCTATGACTAAATTAATATTTATATGTATTACTATAAACACCTCAAGTATGTAAAAGCCATATACTAAATCAGTGCAGTAAGTTTCTTTACTCGTTGGAATCTGAATACATGCGTGTATCAATTTTACCCATTTGAAATTATAAGCAATATATATGTACACTTTCCCAAGGAAATTCCTTACGCAACTTGCCACCAGTCTGCATGTTCGTGTGTAAAAAACAAATCAGCCAATTAGAATAGTTTCAATAATAAAAATTCTCTCTCTCTTTTATATAGAGAGATTTTCACTGACAATGATTATTTTTGGCTGAATTTTTTTTTGCCATGAATATGACCAATGGCAACTAGTGTTCAGGAATTTCCTTGTAAATGTCAACAGATACTAAAGTTTGGTTCAGAGAGGATATCTAGTTTATATTACTAGAACGAGAGATTATGATCGAAAGAAACAAATAATTTTGAATTTTATTACAAAAATAATTTAGTATTAAATTATTTGTACAACTGAGAAGCTATCAAGAATATAGCTATATATAATATATATTACATACTTTCATATAAAATGACCATAAATTTAAGCATACAGTTCTAGCATTCTTGGTCATATTTAAAATTTGAAATACCTTTATAGACAAAGTATAAAATTTTAGAAAATTAGGCATCATCCAACAATGTGGTTAAACTTTTAGGCATCCATCCCCTTTCCGTTTGGACAAAAATAACATTTTTGTTAAATGAAATATTGAGTTTTCCACATCTATAAACAGGCCTTCCTTCATGATTTCTTTCTGGTAAAGGATGAAAAACTATTCCTCTTTCTTGGCATCTTTTCTCTACTAGCTCTCTCATAGACAAATTCTCTCTCCTTCCATTACTAATAATATCTGCCCAATCTTTAGTCCTCTGAGGGGGAGGAGATCCAGGTGGTGGTGGTGGAGGGTCAGAAATTTTGTCATACCCGGTTAACAGTAATCCAAACTGTTCGGAGGCTCCAGGTTGATAGGTAAATGCTCGTTGACAAATTTCTAATAATTGCTGAAACTTTTGACGAATTTGCACATTAGACACTATTCTTGAAGGGATTATGTCTCTCCAACCTTTGTACCAAGTGATCACTTCATTACAAGAAGGATTGGCTGATAACCAAGTACCAAGGGCTTGATACCATTTTGGGAAGAAACATCTATCTAATATATCAATAGTCATCTGAACAGGTATAAGATCTTCCCAATCAAGAAAACAATGCCAATAATCCAATACAGACATAAGTTAACATGACCTGTCAGAAGGATGCAAATATCTAATACTAAAGATAGTTAAGGATGTAGTACAAGTTACAATAAATTATTAAGGAAAATTTATTAAAAGGGAAAATTATAGGGGACTCATCTCCTCACACTGTAAGCATAACTGAGGTTAGCATTGATATGGAAAATTTTGATACGGGCAACGCGAATGCCCATAGCGGAGACATAAATGTAGGTAGTGTTAGTATAGTAGAAAATGAAAATGGCAAAGCAAATGCCAAGGCTCTATTCCCAAATAAGATAGATAGTAGCACAAATGCATTAAGTTGGGATAATAGCCATGCTCATAGCACTACCACACCTTTTAGTAGCTCTCCAGAGATTAAATCTTTCCTACCTCTGCCCAACAATAAAGGGCAAACTTTTATCACCTTACAGCATACTATGTTATATTCCTTCCAGTCACATAAAGACAAGTTTATGTCACACTCACGCAAGAAAGAGCTCAGGACTACTGCATTTAAAGTTCCGTAAACCTGTTTCCTTTCTCAGCTTCTAGCTAAAATTTAACTCCATTCTCCTCTCTAAAGCATTATTCCCATCAAGAATCTCAGGCAATTCCTTTGGCAATCTTGAGGCACAATTCAACCTAAATTGCGCAAGTTTAATCTCAAATTATCCAATTTCGCAAACAGAATCGAGAGCCTCATACTCTCACACATCAAAAACACACTGCTCGAAACTATCTTCCTCAAACGTTCTAATTGAACTACTGCTATCAAATTAAATTCATTCATTACTCCTACTCTAAACACAAAAAAAAGAATTCTTTTCGCATTTTTGAATCCTCACTCCTTCTCAAAACAACGAAAAACCTTCCACTATCTCCTTGTGATAAACATCCTATAGCATTCTTAACACATTCTATCACCGAATTAATTTCATATACTTTTCTACAAACATGAAAACTTCATACCATCCTTAAATCAAAAGTCAACTCTACCTCAACCAGTTACCGATGAAGGACACATTAACCCACACCCACTCATCTTCCGCTGTGGGTGCAAAAAAACCTCAAAGAAACACTCACAAAGAGAATCGCGTAATTGCCATAATACAACATACCACTTCAAATAGCTACAACTCTTGCTACAACACAAATCAAACAACGACCTTCTATCACAACGTCGAATACTTTCATACCCACACTATCCAAAACTATCTTCTGGCTAAAACTATCTCTATCCGCCTACAACAGATACATTATGCCCAATTAAGTCTACCCACAACATTTAGGACTCTTTAAAAAAAATGTTCTTACCACTACTCGCCACGTGCCATTGCATTAATATTTTGATTTTCAGGAAAAATAAAAGACAACATTCTTAGAAATTAAAATTTCTAATCTTTAAATAAAACTGCCCTCATGATTTTTTTTTAAAAAGTTAAAACAAAAATTTTTTTAATATAAAATATTACACAAAGATAATTTCTTTTTACCAATTTGTTGTTTACAATTCTAAATCACTTAACTTATTTTGTCCTAGTCATTAAATTATTTCAAATTTTTTTTTTTCGTCATACGTCTGGCATGGATCACTCGGTTATGGAATTAAATGTAATTACTAAATATAATTTTCATTCCCAATTTTGCAATGTCAAACACGAAGAAGATTTTCACTCAATTCTTGCGTTGAAATAGCATTTCATTAAACACATTTTATAATTCATATTCTTTTTTATTTAGCTACATTTTACGAGAACTATTACTGTTCTCCCCCTAAGATCTATAATTCTTGCTTTTACTACTCATAAATTTTGGAACTACATCACCAAATAGTGCACCTTCCAAAATGTTTGAACATGTAATTATTTCTTCATTTGTTATATCCAAAAACAGTATACCAATAGTTTCAGTATAAAGATATTTTCTATTATAATTCTGTACAAAGCAACACCACACCTTGCAACCATCTGCCTATCTTAAAAAAAAAATGAACTAATTATAATTACGTATTTTCTCTTCAAACCTTTCTATTTATAGCCATTTTAGGCACACCTGACATATATAGTTTATACAACTTCCAAATTACCAAAATTGAACCTACAATTTGCTTAACATCACAATAGTTGAGACAAAGACGTTAAAACTAGCCTTTGTAAATGTCAAAAAACAAATCACTGCGCCAATTCGGAGACATATCCGAGATTTAAATCGATTTTATTTTCTTTCCTGTAAATCCTAAATTTTCTGAAGCTATATTTTCTTCTCTCTCCGAGTCCCGTGCGCTAGCTCCGTTATATCACGTATCTTAGTGATAAATTCTGTTATAAATTTTAATAGAATAACTGCAGTCGTTACATATAATTTAACCGAGTTAAGGTTAATTTTAAAAACGAGATTTAAATTCATCACAAAATGTTACTTTCATTTTACTCTTCATATATATTCCTCGGACTCTGATTCCCTTTGAACTTCAAATAAAATATATATTTATTAAAGCCTAGGCCTTTTCTATGGATAATTGTATCGGTATCCATTCGGTTGGCGATTAAATATATTACTATTCTTATATATTTATATATATTTCTGCTTTACATGGGACAATTTACCAAATACAATTCTGAAAATTTTTTTAGTTTAATAGGATTCTCAAATTATTTTACTTCCTGAAATTTATATCTTTTTTCACCATTACGCCTTCCTCGACTTATACACATACCGTAATCTAACACCCTTAGCTTTTTGGCTATCCCAAGGCTCCTCACTTTGACTTTAAGTTATTCTGTACCTTTTGATACGACCTGTTGCTCCCTATTACTTAAGCGGATTGTTTTTATTACTAAATTAGTTCATAATATTTTTCTTAATGAATAGAATCTAATATATAATAATATATAAAATATAAAATTAATAATAATCAATAATAATTAATAATAATAATATAATATATAAAATTATATAAATGATAATATAATAATTAGATTTTCTTAACACCTTAATTAATGGATCAAGTTAAAATTTTTCTGCTTCCAGTAAATAACAATCCTATTAGTTTAATAATTACCCATTTAAATAAACTTTATAGCAAATTATAACCTTTAAATTATCAATTAGATTTGTTTATAATTTGGTTTTCTTAATATAATTTTTAAATAAATCTGTAAAACACCTACATTTATACCCTTTACGAAGAACTTTTATCTATGACGTTATACACTATCTAACTGTGCACCTCATAGAAATAACCTTATTCATCAGATTAACTACTACCTTTTCGTCTTTCCGTGAATAAACTACCAGTTATTTTCTTCATTTTTCTTCGGTAATCCATTCTTCTCGTCATTAGTCCCATTATTTAAGATGTTCCATATCTAAATCAATCAGTATTTGTTTGAAGTTTTCCTTACCCGTCTTAAACTAATTAAATAAATAAATTAAAATATGAGGCCCATTTCACCATAATATTTATAAATTTTTGAGATCTGAATGAATGGAAAATATAAATAGGTGATGAGTTATAACTAAATGTTACTTAGTCCTTGATTTATCATAGAGAAATTAACACTATTCCTTATGACTTAAATTTAAAATATTTTTAGGAACAATTCACACTTAGATTATAAATTTTTAATTTTCCTGTTAAAGACATACATTATATTTTGTTCATTTATATGAATGTTTTGTTTTTATGTCATCTGGCAGTGATAAATAAACTAGATGAAAATTTTTGTAAATGCTAGACATTATGACAATGAAATTTATTTGTTTATTCATTTTTCCAGATTCATCTTTTAAAATTTTGATTAAGGTAAAGAAAAGGAGGTTTACTAATAATAATAGCTCAATTAAACAACATTTATTTTTATGAAATATTTATCAATGATTTGTTTTTTTATCACTTCCTTTAAGGATTATTTTAAATTTTTCTTTTTATGTGTAGCATCTGGATCATCACTTTAAAGATTTCATCAGCGAAGCCGAGATATTCCAATTCCGTGACCCTAAATTTGTTTTTCTTTTCATCATATATTCATGTTTATAAATTTCATGGTGTCAATTTTTGAGAAAATTGTTTTGAATAAAATGTACTATGACTACTTTCATCTTGATTATATTGTTGTGTTAAATTCATTTTTTCTTTGATTGTAAATTTTTAAGCCAAGTACATGTTATAGATTTTTTAATGGTAAATTTTTCTCCCAATTTTAAAGATTATTGTTCTCAATGTTTAGTACTTTTTTTGAAATTAAAGGGTGCTACATACTCTATATTTTTTATCATTTGAATGTTTTCAATGAATTTAATCTTCTTTGTCCTTTATAATGTTTTGTTTCTTTTATTTGTTTGGGATCTATCTTAGATTCAAATTAATTTCTTATTTTATACCCAGTACGGTCATATTTTTAAATCTTTTAACAGATTTGTTATTAAAACTTCACTACAAAAATTATAGAGTATCTCTATTATCAAAGGATTAATATTTATCCCTCAGGTTATGAAAGTCATTTGTAATAAATTATTGCATTCTTGTAAAATTTATATGCAATTTAGAAAAATTATTTGCCAATTTTTATTATTATAGGCTATTTTGATATTGATAAATTTCAATACTTATAGTTTTATGTTTTCTCTGAGAGAGGAAATTTTAATATTTTTATCTGTGCTGTGTTGGCAAAAATCTTGAAATATCTATTTGAAAATATCTGATTTTTTAACTTACTCTTTGTGCTTACTTTATTTTTTTTGTACTCTTCTGCCTTTTTAATGAATTTCTTATATACTTGTTTTTTTTGTTTTTTAGCAATACTAACTTGTTTATACATAAACGAAAATATTTAGCAGTTCGAGTTAGTTAAATTACTTCAAGTTGAATATTGAAATCACGAAAATTCATCGTTAAGATATATATATTATATTATACTATTATATAATAATAATATTAATACTATATATTATATATATATATTTATAATATATATATATATATTTATATTATATATATATATATATATATATTTTATATATATATTATATATAAAAGCGGAGGTTATAAATGTATTAAAACGGGACTCACGGTAATCCACTAATTCCTCATCGATGACTTCTCATATCATAATATAATAATTTAATAATATATATATATATATATATTATCTTATATATATATATAATATATATATAATATATATATATATATACTATATTATATATATATGTATTATATATATTATTATATATAAATATATAATATATAAATATATATATATTATATATATATAGATATATGTAATATTATATATATAATAATTATTATTTAAATATAATTAAATAATATATGCTTTTTATATTATATATATTAAATATTATATATATCTTAATAATATCAATATTAAAAATTAATAAATATATATCTATATATATATACTATTCATATTATTATATAATATATAGATATATATACTTATCGGTATAATATAATATATATATATTATTATTATAATATAATATTATATAAGTATATATCTATTATAATATATATAATATAATATATTATATACTATATATATATATATTTAATAATACATAAACTTAATATAATACATTTATAATATATATATATATATATAATATCTTATAGCCGATTACGATTAATGGTGTAATTGCATAATCTTTCGGTCACCTCTTATATTATATATTATAATATTATATACTATATATATATTATATATTATATATATATATAATATATATTTATATATTATATATATATTTATATATTATATATTTATATATATATATATAATATATAATATAATAATATATAATATAATTATATATCAATATATATTATATATATTTATATATATTATAATATATATTATTATTATCTATATATAATTATATTATATAATATACGGTACCTCCATAATATATATAATATATATATATATACTTATACTAATATATAGTTTATATATATATAATATATAATATATTATACTATATATAATATATACTATTAAATATATATAAATATATTATATTATAATTCTAATAATATTATATATTATTTATAATATATATTTATAATTATTATTATATATATCAAAACTTACATCTATTGTAAAGTAGTCAGCATAAAAACCAATGGGCTTTCAATCATTGTATTAGCATATTATTCTACGCATAAAGCTTTCCAGATAATAGACTATCGAGTGTTTGGGCTTAAAAATTTAGTATCAGAAACATTTCCATTACACATTGATCAAATTGAACTCTTTATTTCTGCAGTTCTTTTAAACAATCTTCTGTCGTTAAACATCTTTCCTTGATATTTGATTTTTTTTTATACTGGATCTGTAAAATATTGGAAGGTCCTTAAGGGAGGTACGGCTGTCACGCGAAATAGTTTGTGCCATCAACTCAAAACTGGATCATTATCTTACTCCTGTACAGCGTTTTAAATGTCGTATTAAAAAGCTTGCCTGAAAAAACGGGACTATTATCAGTATATATAATATATCTAGTAATATATAATTTTTCTTTATATATAGTACAATATAATCTTTTATATATAATATTATTAGTATATTATTAATATATATATATATATTATATATATAATATATATATATATAATATTATGTGTTAGCTGCTGGAGTGAGTTTTATAATTAGTTGAATTACAAAAATTGTGAAGTTAGTAACCTGATACTGAGAAAATGCTTATTTGATAACGGGAAGTCCATATGTAGTTTAGTAAAGCTCCACTCAAGAGGTGGTAAAAAATTTGTTGGCGATTTCTTAGACTGTGTGGTGATTCCTAATTCACCTGTCCGATGTTAGATAATTTGAATGTGTTCCTCCTTCCCACTTTATCTATAAGATGCCACATCGTTGTGTGTACGTAAGTCCTAAGGTAGGCGCCTCTGCTTCGATAGAGAAATGGTCGATGATTGAAATTTGTTTTATTTTTTTGTTTTGAATGGTCTCATCCAGCGAGTATAATTTTTTTCTTGTTGACGGTAAGACTGTAATCAAGCTTTTTATACCTATTGCTACTAGAAGAGTACGAAAAAGGGAGGTTTTGTTAAAACATAGCCAAATATGTTGTGTTAGATCCGGTATGAGGTTGATATGTTTCCCATGTTTTATGTTAATCCATGTGTGGTCGAAAGGGATACTTATAATTTAGGATAATTTTTCCAAATATTTGGAATATAACAGAGTATATAAATGTCTATATGAAAGATGGGTTGTTAGTGGTTTTCTGGCATCTTACATTTTGGAATTAAATTTTTGTCGAGTCTTGACCATACTTGGCTGGATGATTCTGTCTCTGCGGTAAAATCGAGAAATAACGGTTTATTTTCATCATTAAACAATCTTTTCTCTTAAAATCCGTGGTTCGAGAATTTTTTTCATAGCTATTCGACTAGAGACAATATCACTACTGCTAATTCGCTTGAGCTTGAATCGTTCTTGTAGGAGTTATTCGACAGGCTAAGTGTGCTCTCAGCAAAAGGAACTGCGTTGACCTCTTGTGTCTGCTATGATAAAAATTGTGACCTCTTGACAAACACATTTCTAACAACTTCCGTAAATCTCATTCTTTTTCTTATTCCTTCGCTTTGGCTCCAACTATGGCTCAGTGATCCGACACTTTTTTTCATCCATTCGCCATTGATTTCTGGCATTCTCTCCTTCTATATGTTTCCATAGCTTCGCTTGTGATTACACATGATCGGTGCAATGACCTATCTTGAACGGTCATAGGTAGTGACGGACGCTTAAATCCCTGCGTTTGGGAAGTTGCTTTGATCTGGCGCCTTTGTCCTCGTTCTTTCTACTCTGTCTTAATACTAATACTTTCTCATTGCTGGAAGCGCGCAATATATCAGTCAATCCTGAGAAAAGTAGCAGCCTCATGATTTTCTTGATTTCTATCTACTCGCGTCTAAGCTCTTAACTGATAGTCCGGTTCTAAAAATCTTTGAGTTCCTTAACTTTCACATCTGTCATTCTGGGGAATTCACTCCTTCTTTCAGATCATCCAGGTATGACTTCATAGAGTTCGAGCGACTTGTATATTTTCCTATCTCACAGATCTTATGGTCTTTCCCTTAGAATTATTGAGATTCTGGCGTCGGTATGCTATGAAACTTTTCGAACGCTTTTTAATGATATGATGTACGTCTTACTCATTTCTAGCTCCTTTCCTTTGGAGTTCCCTCTTTCTTAATTGCGATATCTCCAATCCGGTACTGTATGGAAGCAATTTTCTCTTTTCCTGTAATTGTTGTGGCTCTACTTCATCTATCAATTTATTCTTACTTTAATGACACGGATCTGCTCAAAGCATTTCACTCTCTGTCATTTTATGCGTGAGTCAATCTCCATTCTTCCGCTCATTCAAATGTACCCCTCTTTTCATCTAAGAGTATCTCTACCTCGTTTACTGATTATTTGCCGATTGGCGATGGTATCTATCGGATGGGAGTGCCTAATCTTGTAAAATCAACCATTAAACAATCGAACTTCACTCTTCTCTAAAAACACTCTAACTTTCCTAGTCTCACTGACGACTTTCCCGTCTCACCTGTAAGACAACCGAGATTCCTTGTTTGAAATAACAATTACTATCTTGGTAACCTCATATCCACATGGTTGCTAAGGTGGCCTTAAAAAAGCTGGGACTCTGTTCAGGTTGCGGAAATTTTTTTCTTCGAACAATTACTTAATTAATTATTCAATGTTTTTATCGCTTGTATGGATTTACTGTTTCGGGGGCCTCTGTTCAACTTCTTATTGGATAGTTAGACCTAGCTAAAGCTCATAACTATTCCTTATTTTCAAAATCCCTTGACCCTCTATCTTTGCGAATGACGTATGCACAATTCTCTTTTCAAGGACTAACAATGAGTGCTCGAAAAGAGTTAACCCTCTGCAATTTTATAAATATATATTATATATAATATAATATTATTATATATATATAATAATATATTATATATATATAATTTATTATTATATATATATATATATTATATATACTACTTACTATATTTGTGTTGGGACCAGGCCACCCCTGCCAATAGATTGCGGCCCACTGGTTATATCCAACTCCAATGGTGTCCTCGGTATGAATATTAATTAAATCAAAGAATTTGCGGGGCAAAATGAATTTCCGTCCAATAAACTAAAAGCAATAAAACATTCCTTAATTTATATAGTCTAATGTACAAACCCATAAAATCTTTGTTTAAGATATTCTAGATCTGATGATTAGAAAAATAGATGTTACTGTTAACGAATCCTCCAACCAATGAAATCTGCGACCTCCATGAGTATTGCAACTCGGCATAACCTCGCTCATACCTTTATTTGAGTTTTCGTAAGGATTAATACTAGCACTAAAGCAGTAAGAACGCCGAACGAGCGCTTACGTCATAGAGTCCATTAGAGTACAATCAATGGAAATGTGATGAAAAGCGTATCGGGTTTAATGTGGGGAAAAACTTGTAGGTGGTGGAGGTTCCGTGACGTGTATAGGCTGAGCTTAATAATAATGCGGCCAATGCGAAGAATGGCGAGGATTACCTTCTTCAAGCGATTTCGAAGTTGATAGGCAGACGACACAATGTTCGTTTTATATCTTTTAGTTTCCTCTCGCTGTCAACTCGTTCCCAACACTCTTGCATAAGACAGAAGCCTTGTCGGAGTAGTAGACTATATCAGTCTGCGATTGGCGACAATCTTGATATGTAATGGCTCTTCATGAGTACACACTCAAAATCAGCTCTGAAAGAGAGGCGGCCATTTTGGTCCTCTCTTCAGCGCATCTGGATTGCCTGTCATCCAACGTGAGAGTGCGTCCAACAGATATGATTGTTTTTACGAGAGTGGAGCAGCAGGAAAAATGTTGTACAGCAGATACCATTTGTGTTTTTTAGACTAGAAGCTTAAGTGTATGGAGGACTTGAGCGGAATATAAATAAACGAAATAGAGTTCGGTCTTGTTTGAAGATTAGAATTCGAGAAATTGCAATTCAATTATAGCCATTAATTCTGCTATAAAATAATTCGAAGCCACGATGGGGAGGGCATATAGGAGAAGGTTGCGGTCAGAAAGAAGCAGATCACCCACACTGTCCCTTTTAGAGCCGTCGTAACAGTGAATAAAATCCCACCCTGATACTTTGAGACATATATAGACAGGAATATGCCTCTTAACAAAGGCAACGGAAGGTGGCCTAGACTTTGGAAAGTAGGACCAGGACATATAAGTTATATATATATATAATATAATATATATATATATATATATATATATATAATATATAGTAATATATAATACCCTTTCTATTATACATAATACAGTTACAGTAACAGTGGGAATAACCACTGATACTGTGATAGACAGAACTAATGCCTTGTAAACAATGGCAACGGCTGGCTGATTTGGAGAGAGGTTATGCCAAGGCTAAATATATATAATTATATTAATATATATATATAATATAATATCTTATTCTTTAATATTATTATTTCTTATCAAAAATACAGATAATAATATATATAATTAATATATTAGATTATAATATATATTATATATATATGTGTGTGTGTGCCTGTGTGGGTGTGAATTGGACTAAAGATCGCTATTGTTATTCACTTATATGTTTGGTTGCTAATTTTCCTGTAATTAACCTTGTATATGAATTTTCTCGATTCCGTAGTCCAAAGACTTCTCATTCAAATCAAATATACAGAACATCAATCTGCATTGCTTTGATCTGAAATCCAATTCCAGCTCCTTCAATTCGAACGTTTACTAAATACATAGCTACTGAAAGAGAGGAAAGTTTCTTTATTGCCATCGTAAAAATCTATTTTCTAATGAAATACTCGAAGATTAATAAACCTTCTATATATTCTTGTTTTATTGATTTATTTTTTCTTTGTACATTATCTTAGTATTAAACTAAAAATCTATTTATAACTATTTTTAAATCTGAAATTCAATTATTTGAAGAAAATAAAAATACAAAAGAAATGCAAAAGAAAGAGGCAGCCAAATTGCACAATTCTAAATGATTAAAAACATATATAATAAAAAAAAAAATAATAAAAAATGGAATAAGTGATAAAATTTCTTTAGAAACAAAGTCTTCTGAATCTGAAGGCGGATAAGAAAAGACTGAATCATCATAGAAGGAAAACATACGTCATTGAGATAATCAACAGCTAAACACCAATTAATATAAAATTGTAATTAAAATTACAATAAAAAAAGGGGGGGAGGAAATATTTATGAAGCGAGAGTAAAGGAATTTATTTATAAAATTTAGAGGTTTTATTCACATATAAAACAATTGCATCTAAGTAGTTTAAAAAATGATGGAAAGATCCAATGGTTATAAGCTTCTATGTATAATTATTGGAGATTATAAAAAAGTATATGGCTTAGCGAGCACTAGTTCTGTTATAGGTACTTGGAATTGTAAAGTACTACGAAACCACATATTGGTATACATCGAAGAACTTGAAAATTATAAACTTTTGTCTAGAGCTAATTTAATATTCATTTTCCCATATGGCTAGGGAGCCAAAGTTCAGTTAATGTAATAAATGATCATTACGAATTAACTGAACTTTGCTCCCTAGCGTCATGTGGGCTGAACTACAAATGTGTCAAATTACATTTAAAAAAAACTTGTCTCTAAGGCCAACTTTGTTCGATTATCTTAAAATAAAACTAAATTTCAACTTGCATCTTTTCTATCATTTGAGTGAATTATGAAAATACTATAGAAACAATTAGATCATTGGAAGATATAAATAAAATTAATACCGCAGTACTATAGAGGAAATATCAAGTAAACTAAATTGGAAAAATAGGAAAACAAATGTAAATGTAAGGTAAGTAAATAATTTATAATTTCGTGATGATATTAAGTGGTTCACACTAGGCCCCTAGAGAATTACAACAAATAAGGGGACTTAGAAGTTGTAATTTTCTACTTTTTGAGCAAAATGTTTTTAGCGGTGCGAGCTAAATACAAAAATATGACCACCAGACTTGATTAAGCACTGGAGGAGAGAGGCATATAAAAAGTAAGAACACAGAGAATTATGGAGACATTCATTCTTTAAATATATGTGGGAAAGAAAGATATACGACTGTACTAGAATGAATATGTGGGAAGAAGAAACGACGTGTACTAGAATGAATAAAAAGAATTGAAAATTTGCATGTCATACGATTGTAACAAATCAGGATTGATGCATGAAACAGATTGTGTATTAAATCCGAAAAGTACAAGGAAAGCGACCATTTAAACAAATAAAATAAAAACATAGGGTTGGTATATATATATATATATAAATATATATATATATATTATATATATATATAATATTTATATATATATATATATATTATATATTATTATATATATATAAAAAATATATTATATAATATATTAAAATATATTTATATATTATAATATATATATATAATATATATATAGTAAAATGATATATATATATATTATATATAAAATATATTATATATATATATATATATAATTTATATATATATATATATATATATATATATAAATCAGGCTTGGGTTTAAGTACATTTTGTCAAAGAACCAAGTACGTCTAGAAATTGTTCAAAGTACAAAGTACAAGTACCTCTAGGAATTTGTCTTAAGTAAGTCCAAACGAGGTATCCAAGGGTACAAGTACTTATGAAAACTATGCATATAATATATATAATATATATATAAATATATATATATATATATATATATATATATATATATAATATATATAATATATAATATAATGTATTAATATTCAGAGGTTGGGGGCCGGACGGTCCGCTCTTATGCCGAAGCCGGAATTCCGCCAGCCGCTCCGAGCGGGGTATACTACCCAGAAATAGTCGTGCGGACTAGCTGGGAGGGCGGAGTCCGTCTATGGTGTGTGGTAGGATTAAGCGGACTTGCACGTGCGACCAAAAAAAAGTGTTTCCGGCTCTTTTGTTCCGCACCTTTTTGGGAAAAATGAAAAGTATAGTTTACTTAATTAAGTAATTCTTAGTTGGTTAGTGGGGGAAAGAGTTGCTGATGTTAGTTCGCTTCCAGCAGAGTCCATTGTTAATTTAAGGTCCTCACCTAAATCATTCTGCCTCTTTTCTGAAATATTTTGACCACCCTGTGGAAATCTCAATCCACCTCAATTTTAAAGAATGGGTCTATTTCGTTTTTCAAAGTACTTATGAATGAGAAACCGAGATTGTGGAAAGAGACGCTCTCGACAAGTCTCAAATCTAAAAGAGAACTTGCGGCGGAAGGATAGGGTCCGTGATTGAAGCTGCTGAAAAATGGCTTAACTCTCAACATGGCTTATGGGTTGTAAATTTAGAGAGCTTTTGTGAGAATAAGGAGCCCACCTAGCTACTTTACTATGGTATTTATGTAAATTATGGATAAATAACGTTTATTATAAAAATAAGCAGACAGTTCGCCTGTCAAAAGTGATATTAGTAGTATGTTAAATGAAGGGTATTAGGTAAGAATAACTGGGAATGCAGTAAGCTTACAGTTTTTAACCCATGGAGAACCATGCTCAGTTAACTTAGTTATGATACTTTATGATACTGAAGTTGTGTTTGATATGCGGGAGAGAAAATCATTTGATGTGGCAGTATAAGAATAAAAGTAAGAAATTATCAGGTTTATTAGTTGTGGCGCATCAGAACATATTAGTTAGAATTATTAAACTTTTGTAAAGTAAAGAGTCAATGAGAGTAAAGAAACTCGTAGCATTTATGATGGTAAACATTGTTTGATAAAATTGTTTTAGGATCAAATTAAAAAAATAGTTGGTCTTTAACATTTTTGGAATGTTAAAAAAGACTGTCATTTGGTGGAATTTTCCTTAAAAATATACGCATGATTGGTAGGCCTCACTCTGCTGAATTACCTCCGAGTTTAAATGTGAACGCTCCATGTTATGAAGGGTACTCTGGCCAATTAGCAATCCCCACATGAAAGCAATGGAACAAAGGGAAAGGAAATCTCGAAAAATTGCTTATAGACTAGACCAAAAAAGTAGTTCAGAGTATGAAAAAGGAGCAGATTTGTATTTAGATAGTATAAATAACAAAAATGGAAAACTAAAAAGACTGGAATCGAAAATGTTTCACAGAGTAATTATGTGTTAAAGCTATTTATTTTAACATTATTGACAGTAAACAATTTGATTAGTTTTAAATTTAGAAACTTACGTTTCAATAGATTGGGTCTGATAAGTGAAAATGGTTATTGCAGCTTGAATCTTTTCTGTTAGGACCTGAAAAAGCATCATTTAAGGAATTCAACTTAGCATAGCATGTAATCAAGTTATTAATAAAACTATGTGATGACGGACATATAGCTTTAGCAAAATGTAGGTTAAAATAAAAGGATCCTCCATATTTATTTGCTAAAGGTTAGAGCCTTTAATCTAAAATGTTAAAGTTGGAAGTAGAAGTGAAAGAAATTTTATAAACGTAGTGCAAAAACTATTATGAAAAAAATAAAGAAAAATCAATTATTTTAATTTTATTAGGGGTGGAAGGCATAAATCTAAAGAGAACTTAGGGAGATGCTAATTGAAGCTGAAAGTATCAATGATGGTTTAAATTGAAGCTTTTGAGAAAGACCACCTGCTACATTTCTGGTAGTGGTAATTATGAAACGTTAAAAAAGAAGAGTAAGTGTTAAAAAAATGATTGTACAGTGAAAAAGAGTGATGAAGAACTGGGGAAGCAGAGCTTACAGTTTATACCCATTGTGAGAAACCATGCCATAGTTATGATACTTTATGATACTGAAGTTGTGTTTGATATGCGGGAGAGAAAATCATTTGATGTGGCAGTATAAGAATAAAAGTAAGAAATTATCAGGTTTATTAGTTGTGGCGCATCAGAACATATTAGTTAGAATTATTAAACTTTTGTAAAGTAAAGAGTCAATGAGAGTAAAGAAACTGGTAGAGACTATGATGGTAAAGATTGTTTGACAAAATTGTCTTAAGACAAATTAAAAAAATAGTTGGTCAGGTTCAAGGAACGTATAGCCAAGAGTGTCATTTGGTGGAATTTTCCTTAAAAATATACGCATGATT
>JABUQX010063679.1:0-43284 GCA_015478945.1 Trachelipus rathkii | reverse complement strand
GTCCCGTTTGTCCCTTTTCTTTTTGTCCTTTTTTCCATACCTAATTAGAAACCATTGATAAGACAGACAATGACGGATAGGTTAAGTTTGTGCCCCGCTCCTTCGCCGAAGGCTGCCCGCTCTAGTAAACAAACGTTTGAGGGTTCTTTTTTTGCTGCCCCGGGTGGGACACATCTTCCCAAAGTCTGAATCATGAGCTGCTCTACTCCATCTCCACCATCGCTTACCTTCCTCAGAAATAACGAAAGTGGTCGTGTTCTAACTCGATGCCGAGTGGAGATTTGTCTGTTACGTCACAGGAGTGGAATAAGAGTTTGAAAGAGACGAAAAGATTAATAAAAGTGGATCATAACAAAAAAAAACATAAATAGAGCTACGACCGGGGAAAGGGAATCAAGAGAAAGAAAATACATCATCAAAAAGAAAGATAGATGCCTTATAAACGGGAATTTATACTAAATCACTAGAAGTTTCACGCTCCCAAATGCCGAGTTGTGGTTAGATGCCGAGATCACTATATCGAAATCACCCGGAGAAAAAAGTCTGTAAAACCCAGGAATCTGAGAGAGGAGAGCGAGAGGAAAGAGAGAGACGAGGAGATAAGATGGTATTACATGGATGGACGAATTGGGCAGAGATCGAGAGATAGGAAGAGCAAGCGACGCGGGGAGACCGAGGTGGAATGACGAGAGATGGAAAGATATCTGCCCAGTATTAGACACGTTTGCTTGGTTAACCAGCCTGTTCTTCTAACGCAATCAGACGATTTAATATTTTGGCAAGGGATTTACTGTTTCCAAACATTCTTCCTGTATTATGATAGAATTCGAACTACCTTAGGAAGACAGAGGTAAATCGAGTAGGTAGCGACGATGTAGTTTTTGAGGGGTTGGTTTGAGCGACAGGGATCCACTCATCTTTTTCACAGGTTGTGATGATTCCGTATTACCAGAACCAGAAGGGCGCAAGTCTCGACCCAGAGGTAAATAGGCAAGACATGTGAAAAGAGTTATTTAAATGATAGGGGAGAATGAGTTTACAGACCGCTATTACAAAATAGGTCCATAATATTGGGGTTCACCTCCAAGCACGATACTGGCAGAAATACGGGTAGGTAGTGCGACTAAGGTCACAGCATCAAAGGTAATCTGCTCGAAAGGCGTCATTCTGGATACAGAAGGTTTTTTGTTAGGCAAGTTTCTAGGAGACACATCTTCGAGAGATATTGAGGAAAACACAATTGGTGTTCTGTGAACCGTGGAAATACCAACGGAATAATAATATTCATGGGAGAAAAGAAAGGAAAAAAAAAGGAAGAGAGAATGTTTGATTTTTGAGTTTAGATAGTTGAGAGAATTACATTGGGACCAGTCAGACTTGAGTAGAGGACAATATACAGAAACAGAACATAAACTTTAGCAACATCTGCAGTTTGTTCAGAAAGTGAGTTTTGTGTAGTTAAACTGACGGGATTTAGCTTTAGTCATAAGTTAGAAAATTCGGAGAAAGGATAAGACAACCAAAAATCCAGGAGAACACCGGAGGAACAACCAAAAGCGCCAATTGTTGGGGCTATATAAGCCACGAATACCCTCTTTGGCTGGGAAAAAAGAAAGAGAAAAACATTGGGATGATTAGACGAGATTAGTAGGAAAGAAGACAGCACCCTAGGAACCGAGCTTGTACGATTCTTTACGAGGAGCGAAGCCGAGTAGAATTGATCAAACCAAAATGGAAATTGACGCTTTAAAAGACGGCAACAGGTCCGGGCTTACAGACAAAGAATTATGAAAATAAAAGAGAGGACACTACATGTATCCAAAAACAGTCCGCGGCAATTCTGGTGACAGACAAGAGTGAGTAGAGTAGGGCCAGAGAATGGGACGGTCCACGATGAGAAGCGAGAGGAGTTCGACCTAAACCAACCAGATGCCGATATACGACCCATCGTCTCGAGAGACGAGGAGGGGAGAGGGAGAGAAGAAAGCGTAGAGTGACTGAGAACGAAGTGTGAGAGACATCGAGAGAGTGGATGAGGTTGTTTGGGATTGTGAGTCAATGTGCTAATTTTCGTCGCAGAGAGGATTTTGGTGATTATATGTTCGTGCATTTTTCTGTAGAAACGAGGAGTGAAGAGATGGTAGAGAGAGGGAGAGAGAGTGGACGGAGTGAGTGGAGAAGAGAATAGATGAGGATCCTCTGTTTGAACGTGATAGGAGGTGAGACAACGATTCAGTAATAAAGAGTATCAGTATTCAATATCTTATGATGATACAAATAGAACCATAAGTAGATCGCCGTTACGTACTAAATCTCTTATAGAAGACAGACATAGACTCGATAGTATAAGTGAACCATAGATTTCTCGATAACTTTGGTAGCGTGAGCTTACAGTGTGTTAAGCGAGGAAGTTGCACGTTCGGGAATGGCATCGAGAAAGTAACGAGAGAGAGAGAGAGAGGAGAGAAGAGAAAGTGAAGAAAAAGAGAAAAAGGCAAGGAAAATAGAGAGACGAGAGGAGAGAGAGAGTAGATGAGATGAAGATGAGGACTGAAATACTTTGGTCAGCGCATTGGAGATAGAGTCTTGTGCAGTAGAGTATATAGAGAAGAGCGACATTAAATGATGAGAATGAATGATGGTAGCAGGAGAGTAACACGACGCAGAGTGTCAAAGAGACGAAATGGAGTAATGTATGAGAAGACGGAGAGAGAAGATGAGAGAGAGTAGAGATTATGTCAGAGAGAAGAGAGGATAGAAATTGAAACTTGCATCATGTTTCTCCTATACTTTTCCTGTTCCCGGATGTATGAGCTACGCACCTCAACCCGAATCTGGGAATAGGAGGTAAGATATGAATAATAAAGTAATTAATAATAATTAATAATAAATAAAAGTAATAATACTATAGATATTTATTATTCATTATTATTATCATATTATTATTATTTATTATTTAATCAATTAAGATTAATTATATATATATATATATACTATATATATATGAATGAATATATAATATATATATATATATTAATGATTATGATTATTATATGATTTTATATCTATATATTAATCAATAATATAATATTTAATATATTATTATTCTATAGTAATTGACTTATTATATATTATATATTAATCTTGCTTATGAATATATAATTAGACAATTATAGTTATAAATATATAATATTTAGTATATATGTTATAGGGAATAGTTTAGATAGTACTATGTTATATTATGATGGTTGACCATACGTCATAGGAAATAGTATGAAAAATATGTATATATGGATTTATTTTTAACGAAGCAACGATTCCCCTACTATATAACTTCTTTAAGACGGCTTATTCCCCTTTAGAGGTGCTAAGCACGTGGGGACTGGCTAGGAAATTTACACGAACGTTTCAAGCCCGGCGATATCCCAACGAGCGCGACCAATGTGTTCGCAGTCCGAGTTTTGTAATTGTCATCTGCACACCAGGAAGATAAACTCCCTTATATAACTGCCACGCGGAGCAGATTGAAAAATCTACGCTGGTTTCTCTCGCCATGCAGGGTTCAGGGATCGTAGATCGAACGTTGCACTTAATGTCCCTAGCGAATAAGTACGTATTAAGATCATTACTATATAATAAATATCATAATATGAATCTAATATATATAGTAGTATACGTAGTCGACTAATTTGAGTATACTCATATACTACCTATAATACTCTATTTAACAACTATAATATAACTATATACTATAATATATATACTATAGTATCTATATATATATACTATATTAATATATACTATTATAATTTATTATATATATATATAGGATGGCCCGAATAGTGGGAAAAAAGGCCGAAACCGAATATTCTGCCTAAAAAGTTTCGGACCTTCACCTCCGATACCGAAGACGGACCGAATAATACACTTCGCATATTCGGCCCGCCGAACTGAGTGTTTTATTTAAAGGTTCCTGATCATCCATTTATGGTTGAAAAAATAAATGTCGACAAGAAGATACACACTTAGCAGCGCTGCGTGTTCATCAGCCCTATAAAGAAAGGCGAATTATTTCTGTAGGAATGGAACTTTGTAAAGCAGCAATTGATAGTATTCGGGGTGGCTAGGATTTCCATAGGTATATTCTCGGAATTTGTGAACTGTAATCACATACACGCGTTTCGTGAACAATGGGATCTTTAAATTTTGCACATATTCCCTAGAATGACAAAATTAATGTGCGCATACGTTAGGCTGTATAGACGTCTTCCCTTAAGCAATATATCTAGACAGTAGAGCAAGTTTACTGCTCTACAGTTCACGCTATCGGGGAAGCCAGTGGTAACTTTCAGTACGTCGTACAGTATGGATTGCATTGACCTGGTTATTGATTGACTCTATCAATCCATCTAGAAATACAGATCAAATGGTCCTCGATGTGTTCACCCAGAGCTAGGATTGATGCTGAAACGATCCTTGTACGGAGAGGATTGTATGTGACCGAGTTGTCATGAGCTGCTATGAGGATCTTGCGAGGTTGCTGAAAAAGGACTTCTGTAGAACCTCGCACATTTGCTAGTAAATTGTTATGCTAACAGAGAAGTCAAGCTGCCGTAGGTTTCCAGTAAGACGGATAACATGTTGTGTGTAATGTAGTGCAGTGAAGTTGCAGGCCGAACGCTTTAAGCTACTCAATATGGCACTTACCCAGCTACGGCGCAGGTGGGAGATGAAACGACTGAGTTTATTGACAATTCAGAAGCAATTAAATGTTTGTATGTTACACAAACGGCAAACAGGTATGCTTCGGTTCCAGTAGCGTACTCGGTACGGATGAGAGTGAGGAAGTGAGTATGGCACAAACTCTAAGACGTGTGTTGTGAGAGGCTTACAATATCTGGTCCACTACATGGTATGAGTACATATGCGCTCTGTCTCAAGTCAGAGGATAAACATTTGCTTACATGCGAGCAGGCAGCATAGGTTGACAAATACGCATATAAAAACGGTGCTTATCCTGTCCGATGTGAGGCTCGGAGGAGAATCACTGTGCACTCCAAAAGGCATTCACTAAGATGGCACAGCGAGGGAATAACTATCTTGGCGGCAACCTGGGTGACAGGAGACATCGTACCGTGAGCACTGTATACTAGACAGAGAAAAACATATCCTTACCTCACTACAACATAAAACTTGCCGTGCTCTCTAAGAACAGATTTGTGTGATAGTCCCGTGGACCATTGATGGTGAATGCTTCCGCTAATATGTTGCTTAACGTCTTCCTGTGTCTGATGACCGTAGACAGAAGAAAACTGGGATCCAATTTGATGGCCACAAAATCCGGTACATTCACTCCTCTCGCTTGATTAGCGCTTTCTCTACAACAAGCCATGGTTTGTCTAGAGGCACGAAGAGCTCATGACAAGAAGATTTCTTTTTAGAATGTAGTGGCGCAGAATTTGCGTAGAGAGAGGTAGGGCTAACAGTGAAAGTTTGCACGAAAGGGACCAGCGACTAAAGAATACAGTTGAAGACTTCAAATGAGTAGTGTAAGGCTCGCGAGTTAAAGTTCATACATATGACATATACTCACTACGAACCCTAATATATATACCAGGGGAAGTAACTAGGCGCGGTCATGTTAGTGCATGAGCAGGTGAACGCTTCATCAAGATCAAGTTTCCTGGCAGGCGTTACCGACAAGTGGGATATCAATTATGATGGCGCCGCATTAATTGTTGGAGCTTGACGAGGGACATTCCAGACGCTATGCGTAAATCGTCTACGAAAAGAAAGTTACTACATCGTACGGAATTTACATTAGACTAACGCCATTCCTTTTATTACATTCATGTTGTCCCATATTACTATTTATTCATAGTTGTAGATTTATATGGTTTAAAATATATATATTCAAAAAAGACTTGTATCATATCATTGCGATTTTTTCTCTCCCTTCATATAATCCAGTAGATCTATGTGATTTATATATGCTAAAATATTATCAAGGCTATACCATGGGAATCTATTTTACTACAAATATCAAGGTCTTACATGGGATATCTATTTTATACAAATATATATATATATATATATATAATATATTATCTTTCTCTTCTTTCTTCCCTTCTCTTCTGCCCAAGATTGGGGGTAGGTGCTGTACAAGCATCGGAAAGAAAGGCAGTAGGAGAACATGACAAACATCGGTCGAAAAGAAAGCCAGCTTACCGCCCCCTCTGTACACATTTTAGTGAGAGCTCGTCACAGGCAGAAGAAAATCCACCTAGAGCATCATGGGACCGCGACGGACTCACTATGGTAAATCGTCAATGTCAAGGGTTCATCCCCTGCCCAGGTGGGCCACAACCATGACCCCATACAAACCCCGCATTCCTCTCCTATATGCACCTTTATTCTCCGCCTCTGCAAATCAATTTCTCCTCCTTCAGACATTCGGTTCGACGGACCTCATCCACTTCCTCTTCGTTCTCCCAGCCAGGTATAATAATATATCATTGTATCACTCACTATATATATACGACTACATCATAATATATATATATAAGTATATATACGTTTATATATAATATATATATTATATACCTATATATATATATATATTTTATACTATATTATATATATATATATACTACTATATATATCTATAAACAAAATATAGCTATTGGAGTAATAATAGCTGTTGGTATCTAACCTTTTTCAATAGTAGAGCTAGATCATAGATTTTACAAAACTACAAAATCAGGTTTAGCATACGTACACTAAATCATCGAATAAGTGTAAAAACACCGATTCATCTTTTGGAAATCAGCAACATCAATAATCAATTGCCAAAACCCCGTTCAAGAAATTTCATGGTTTTACCACGTATTAAATGTTCAAAGTAATAAAAACAAAAACGTAAATAACTGATCATTTTAATAGCACTCCATGCCTCTTTTACTAATATTTGAATGAAAAATGAAACAAATTTCGTGGTTAAAGATATTAAACTAAACTTCATTTGATTAAGCTCTAAGGTTAACAATGAACAGAACCATTAGCACAGTTCTCCATTCAGGGACTAACCTGCTTCTTTCGCTTCATTAACAAGCTTTGCCCTGTTTTTATACTAATCTTTCACTTTCGGGCTGATGCCGGTGGCAGCTGAGTATTACTTTATTTGTAGTTTCTCTTTCAAATTCATTAAACTATTTCCAGTGTTTTTTCCACCAATTGAAGGAATATCAATTGCTTCACTGGTTCGTAGATTGAGGCAACTTAATGTATTTGTTACTTTCTTGATTGGTAACTCTCGTAGGTTAGCCTTCGTGTTCACTGATTGTTTACAATTTAATCACATACGATCAGGAGAATGGGACTGCAGTGCTTTTTTTACACTCTACAATTCTTTATACTTGTGTATGGACGATATTTGACATGCCCTCAATATATATATTAAAACGCCAATCCAAATACTAGAAAGATGTGAATGGACCTTAGAGCTTTGACTATACCCGACTAGTAAATCATCGTCAGCAACAGAGTCAGGGAGACTAAGATTTTCATGCATTTCTTTTCGCCACATGCCTCACAACTCGCACCCTTTATTGCCCTGATTGCAGTGTTGAACAAAATTAGCGTTTGAATCGCAGATCTAACGAAACGTATGCTACACACAAAGAGTTTATCAGCATGAGAAACTGGTAGAAAATGTCTTCGCAATAATTTGTCAATGTTTCTTAAGGCTCTTCAACCCACAGAAGTAGATGTAGAAATTTATTAAACCAAGGTTTTGCTTTTAATTGCTTATTTAAAATATTAATGCTATTGCATAACAAATGGAAGGAAATCACGTTGCGCGAATGTTACCTTCACGTTATATGCGGTGTTTAGATGATGCTGTCAATGATGACTTCAAGTAATGGCGTACGTTGGCCGATAAATATGCCACTGAATCAACGCCTGCAACATTTTCTGATTGCATCCAGCAGCGTAGTATATGGATACGGGAACTTTTTGTTCAAACAATCACTTTTTAAGCATATGATATTATCCTTTCTGCTTCCAGATGTTAGAACAGTCTGATTATTTGATGCTGTTTGGATTCTCAGACTGCGATCTGAGTTGAAAGTTATATTAAGCATTATGCAGCTGCCGTTGAGGACTGATTAAGTTGAAAATTAGAAGAGGATATGCGTTCTGCAAGTAAATACAATATTGCTTCTAACAGATTGCTGAGTAATATATGACTCTTATGCATGAAGTACCTTGCACACATGTGACTATACAAACATTCCTGCAACCATGGATAGAAAAGCCCCATTTCCTTTAAGCTTCTCTATACTATGCTACCATGTTGTCGGATTCCATTATCCACGTATCACTAAATGAACATATGTAAGATTTTTGATAAGTAGGAACTAAAGATATTGAAATAAATGGTTTAAATATCAAAAACATTGTGCCCTTATACACTGAACGAAAATTGGACAAAACATTTCGCCATATTGGCTACAAAAATTTGGCTAAAGTAATATTTTTTTTGTTTTAGGAAAATAAGGTTCCTAACATTTCAATTTAGTAGGTGACGTAAAGTTCCCTGTATGTTTGACGATAAATTTTATTGTTTTTATAAGCTCAATGTAATCGGCGAATATGTTCGGCAAAAAGCCGAAATACGAATATTCGCTTTTGGGCGGAAAATACCGGAATCTTAAGCGAATATTCCTGGCCACATCCCTAATAGTACAATAGTGATAATGATATAGGTATATATATATATAAGTACTACTTTTATAGATTTATATAATATGTAGATTGATATATATATATGATATGATATACATATATGTTATATATCTTATACTATATACCGTATATTTATAGCAAACTTATATTATATATATGTATAATAATTATATATTAGTAATTAATATATATATTAATATAGAGTATAGTAATTATAGAGCGATTAGGATAGATAGTATACTTTCATGTGTATAATTATATAACTATATTACTATAGTAATATATATAATATATATATATATACTATATACCTATAGTGATTGCCATACTTACTGATCATCATTTATTGTTTAAAACAGTGTCCTTAGTATATATTTAACTTAGTATACGAGAGAGATGCATGAATTTGTTGTAGATGAGATTGAATCGATATCCGAGTTAACCTTATAATAAGTTATAGATCTTTAATTATATATATATAAAAGAATATGTATGTTTTATTGAATTACCTACTCTCCATATATATGTATAGTTATATAATTTTTTCCTTTAGTGGTTTATCATTTCTAAGCACACTACGAGAGATTCTCATGGAAATTTGTGAACTAAGAGAGATTGTTCCTGATTTAAATTTTAAGAGAAGATGAATGCATAAAGTACCTATAGCTCTCTGTTATTTTTTTTATCTATTTTGATGAAATTATATCTATTGTATGGGTACGTGGAATGTATATCAAACTTCGTATCAGCACGAAACGATTCTTATATTTTCTCTATAAATCCAGGCGTTCACAGTCTTTATTTGGATTTGTTAATGGCTGTGAAAATTTTCTTGTTGCATATTATGTACCATAACATACTTGCAGGTTATGCTAAATGGTTAAATTGGACTTTTATATTAGCATTTCAAAATTTTTTGTCGATGTGTATATATTGTAAATATATGTTGTAAAAAGGTAAGCTTGAAACTTAAAAGTATATTTAAATTAAATGTAAATAATTTTGTACATTATTATAAACATTTTTATTACTCGATTATTTATTTTCCTTATCCTTTGTATTTTTACGAATAGTTGAATTACCATTTTGAATCTGACACGAAATGTATCGTTTAAAACTAAATTTCATTTGTCGATTTCAGAAATGACACTCAAATCATTATATATCGTCACTTTTTTTAAGTTTTAACATGTTTCAAAATAGAAAAATTTTCAATGTTAAAAAAATGTTTTTAAATTTATTTTATTATTAACTTTTATTAATATTGTAAATATTATTGGTCTGAATGTTCATATTGATTTTAAAAACAAGTATATGAACGTGTATTATAAATTATTGGCTAAAAAGTTTAATGAATCACGTTTAAGGAAAAAAAATTAATTGGGTCTAGAGAGTATTTTATCTTTTTATAGAACTGGTAATATTAGGCTCCAGATTAAGAAAGGGAACAATTTTTATTTTATTTTTTTTATGAAAAAGGAAGCAAGACCCTTTCTTTCTCTCTATGAAGTACAAAATTAATTATGTAAAGCTGTTGATGTATAATGCAGGAGTTAAGAATAGAGCACAAACCACTCTATTTATTTTCTCCACAAATTAAATCCTTGCACGTGCTGCAGATCTGAAAGAAGCACGAATGTATGTTATAAGTATTACTTTCTTAAAGTGATATGCTATATTTATATACGGAATAAAATTATTTAAGTATTAGCAAAGTGTTTATGTGACATTATTCTAGATAGTATATAGGACATTTGCTATAACATAGGTATCTATATTAAGTATAGGTTGTATATACTATTTTAATTATATATATAATACTACCTCCATAATTGATATAACTAGGCGCGTGGCTCCTCAATGTCGGAAATATCGAAGTTATATCATCCACGCCCCCACCCTATCTCAGACTCAGTCACACAATCAATTCTTAAGAACCACTTTGTTAATGTTCTCATGTATGAGTACTTGACTATAACAATTTATAATAAAGTACATCTCGTTAAATTATATATTAATACTATAAGTGATGCAAAGAGATTTAGATAAGGGCTTACATGTATAATATATATATGTTCCCCCTCGGTATATCTAGGAAAATGTAAAGAATAATATAAACGTAAAAAGATCCTATATTAAATTTATTAAGCATATATATTAACGTCTTGTTTACTCTATATCGGGAACAGGAAGGATCCTAATTACAAGGAATTGATTGAGCTAACAACCTTTATCTATATTACAATAAATCTCCAATTTCTATAAAACGAGCTTTTCTCACCTTATATAATATTATATTTTACTACACTTTCATAGTACTACAGCCTATACTTAAAGCTTATGAATAAATATAGCTAAGAATAATAACACCTTTTGAAAGAAATCTACTAAAATTTTAGACATAAATATTTGGTAGTTATAAGGTAGTGGAGAAGAATAGGAAGCCTTAGAGAATCTCTATAGGTGAATTAGAAATAAAGGTATTAGAATGCAAAGTAGTTTCTAGCCTTTAGTGTAAATAGAGGTTTAACTGAGCTATAGTATTAGAGTAGTATATACTTAACCGGAGTATGCTATAATAGTAAAGGGTGAGGTAAAGAGAATGCTATGATTTTATATTACAAAGTTTATATAATATTTTGTATAATAATTCATGTATAATTAGTGGTTTCATTAGAGTAAGGTAATGTTCGATATAGAGGAATAGTAAGGAGAAGCATAGATTATCACGTTTTCTTACTTTGCACACAAGAATATAAGAGAGTTATGTGGTTGTTCCCCCTTCGTAACATGTCCAAATGATAACATACTTTTTAGACACCCACGATTTTGGATACAGCAACATTGGTAAAATTTATCAAGTTCGCATAGTCCGTTCTTCTTCATACTTAAATGGACATCATATTGGCAAGAGGATGAGCGGTGTCAAGCATCAATCATCCTCTACAAGAGTTCTTGAACCGCTGCACGCTTTAGCCCATGTGCCTATAACACGAGAATAAGCAGAATCAAGTTAACAAAATCAAGGTTACCTAGCTTTAGTTGAGGTAAAGATCATGGCGGTAACACGCCTCCTAAACACCTCGATTATCATCTTTGCACACTCCGAGGGACCCTTCACACGAGGTAATAAGAGCTGTAGTCTATTGTCATGGGTAAAATCAATAAAGAAGTACGCTCCTCATAAGTTACAGGATCACTGTTGGCTATTATTATATATATATAAATATATATATATAATATATATATATATATAGTTAATCGAATAAGTGCAGAAACGTCATTCTCGCCGTAGGTCGAGGTTTTTTTCCTACGTATGGATCATAGAAAGAGATTAGAACATAGTATAACATGAGTAATAGATTAGTAAGTATGTGCATCGGATGAAATACCCAGTGAGCAGGATAAGAATTTATAAAGTGAGAGTAGATTAGAGATTAGGATAAAATATCTATAGATATGATTGGGTTTAACGTACAATACAAAAGACTATCAGAGATATACGAAGATAGTGAGTAGCTTCACTAACTGCTCTGATATATATAAATAATATATAATATATAGTGATAATTATTATATCATGAATTAGAAAAGTTTATATATATAGTATATATATATATACGGTAGGGCAGGTTAACATCAGGTATTTATATCTATTGATGAACTATACGAGGACATAGCATATATTGGTATCTATGGTGTATACGTTAATAATCACCAAGTAAATGATCTATTTCAGAGAGATGTGGAAAGAAGAGAGAAAATATGTTCTAATTTATTATGACAGGTTAGCTGATAGGTGAGGTGGTGTTGATGACCCTAAATTTATATATATGAGATTAAAGTAATATATTTCAGACTGTATGATAAAATATACCAAATCACAAGTAACTACGGTGAGTAAACAATACTACATCATTGCACTATACTATTGATACTACAACTGCCTTATTGTGAGCTGAAAATTGTGAGGAAAAAATAGTAGGGGTCAATCAATAAGTTATATGAGGTTTGGATAAGAGTACAGTGAATGCTACTCAAATAAATTCCAAGTTTCTTAACTATAGTTAAAGTAATATAGAGTATGATAGGTTATTTCGTCCTTGCACGAGGTGTTTCAACAAAAAAGAAAATTATAGATTTAATAATAATTAGAGAAGGTTGCAGAAATTTATATATATATAAATGAAATATGAGGAGACCGATACAATCAAAACTGGCCGGCAATTCCGTGACGGCACTATATACTCATAATATACCCCTCACCGTATGATATGAGCCTATTTGAGCTAGGATCTCATTTAGTATAGTGTATTTAGTTAGTATACATTATTATTATAGATTGGAGTTATGTGAGTTATATATAGGGTAATTTATATTCGGTTGTTAGAGAAGATCTTATAGTACATACTGTGCTATAATAATTATATAATTAATATGAATTTTGTGTATGTCCATTATTTTAATTATATATATTATTATTATTTATTTCTTATTATTTTAATGAGTAAGTAAATAGTATTATTTATGTTGACTCATTATTATGCAATTGTTATATTGATTATTATATTGATTAAGTGTATTAATTATATTATTATATTATTTATTATTAATATTATACCACTTTTTAGTTAAATATCACGATCAATGTTATAATTCTTCACTGTAGTTAGAATTGTGCGAAGATTAAGTGGATGCGAAAAACGCGATTATTCAATTTAGTGATTAGGTTTACCAATGTATTGACGATACCGTATCAACACACATTTGGGTCATTAGTGTGGTTGTGAGTCGGCCAGAGTGGAAGTATACATCTGAGAAACTCCTCTACATTTACAAAACCGCCTTCAATTCCCGTGGAGAAGTGTGTGAAATTAGTGAATCATGCCTATATCAAGCATCTTGTGAGCAGAGCTTACTTTCTCACATGCCTCCAATATCCTCTACCAACCCCTCTATCCCCTACCGCATGATATCACAGGCTCATCAAGTATAAAACGAAAAACCGTTAAACCGTACCCGTCTCCAGCCATGATGAGAAAAAATGCCGAGTTATCACGTATTTAGCGTAACGAATGTAAATAAACTATCATTATTATACTGAGTTATTAAGTTCATATATATACGTGTATAACGAGTTGACGATGTTAAAATTCTCTCAACGATACATCATCTGACGTGCCCTTAAAATCCAATTCTCGATTGATTGGTGGATCATTACCGGTGGGGCTCGGAGTTATCATTTCATTTTCATCGGCAGAACTCGTGTCTTTAATAACTAAAATATCTCGCTCATTAGTCAATTTAGTGGTATCACTTGTATTAAGTACGTGGTTATGCAAAAACGAATTATTTTGTATGAAGCTATATATATTAATTATATATTACTCACTTCTATATTGCTTAGACGCAAAATGGAGTCGAATCTATAGTGTTTGCGGAAGCGTTAGTGCTGTAACATGGTACTATGCCGTCCCTGGAATTGAACTCAGAGATAGACCATTATTTATCTTATTGTGACGATCTTGCATCTTCAAAACACTTTGATCCCTCATAACACAAAATGTATTTCTCTTGTGCAGGAGTATCGAATTTATACTGACATCCTCCGGGGTAGTTGCTTTAGCAAGATGTGTTACGACAACATACATTAATTTTTATTCAAGAAATACAGATGATCGAGTCACATAGTGGTTTGAGCCAGAGTTGATTATATTGTTCTTTAATGCCCGAAAGCAAGGCTAATAGCTGAAGAGCTTGAGCTTAGTCGGTTATGGCCTGCCCGGTGCGAAGCGTGTGCGGGTGGTGCGGGGTGCTCTGTCACAATATCTGAAAAAACTCCTTTGGTCCTGAGCCAACATGCCAAAGCACGCTATCAAACTCGTTATCTCTTCTGTTCAATACACAAAGCTATAGTTACAAATTGGTGGAACCAAATTTACACTAATCTACAGGTATGTGAAGAAAGAGTATATATTAACACACATTAATTCAATATAAATTATTTACTATTTAGTGTATACTATGAAAATTTTAATGAAAAATTTGGTGTTATCAAATTAACTATTATACAAAAATTTATATCATATATCTTTCCATTCAGTATAATACATTTACATATAATATATATTAAAATATAAATTATCATAAAGGTGGCTGCTTGACTTATAAAGAGCGGAATTAATATATCCCATAAAAATACACATCTCATATGGTCCAGAATGATCTCATATCCATATGTACATAATATTACCAGTTGTATATATATGGAAAATTTAAAAGTCAATTCGATGACAAATTGAAATTAAACCAAGGAGATAAGATCTGAACATATAGTGTCTCCTGACGTGTTCCCCGCTCAATTATATATGTGTGGATGGCTAAATAAAAGCTGATAAAGTCCATCGGAATGAGCAGCTTTGAAGGCGATTGTTTGATTGTGTGAGGGATTCTCTATATCTTCTACCCTCTGCTGTTTATAATGTCCTTACTAAAATAAATACACAAAAAAAAAAACAGCTTTATATCCTCCACCCCCTCCCCACCAATCCGAAATAAAAATTCTACATGCACTAGTGACCCCTGCCCCTCTCCCAAATTACTTTATAGGTAAGTGAGTAAAATTAGTGAATATAAATTGTCTCATCATCGTTATCACAATAGATATTAGTCATAAGAATCATGTGCTTAAGAAATTGAAATATTCGGTTCGTGTGAAAATCTATACTTAGTAGAGAAAGAACTATGCGTGCGTTGGCTCGGTTAGAGATTTCGGCATATAACGGTAACATCGGAAAACAATAATTGAACTCCATCTCAAGCTTCCTAACATTCTATGCTACCGCCACTCAGACAATCTCGATACTCTACCACCCAAACCAGCTATCTCCACACCGCATCCAGCTCCGCCACCACTAGTACGACCCTGCACCAGTGTAACCGTCACAACCAATATACGCATCCATGATTGCGTCGGCCAACCCTTCACAACACATCTAAGGCTTGCATGAATGTCGATTCATCCTATACAGGGAGATAATTTTATGACCTTATATGATCGTTATCTAATCAGAGTAAATCGACCATAATTAACTTAACTTAGTTGATCTATATATCTAATCGAATGTCTTAGAGTTAATTTTTTACGAGAGTATACTTATATTCAAGCATATAAGAACAAATTGATATGAATTCTATGGAAGAAAATATACTTTCCAAATTGACCTTTATTATAAGTGTATATTATTTTCTTTTATTCTTCTTTTTAATTCTATAAAATAATTATGACTAATTATCATAGGCCTATTTAATCTGGTATTATATTTGTTGAGTATTATTCTTCAGTTAATTATAGCTATCGAGTGCGAGTAGATCTCAATAAACGTGATTAAAAACAGTAAATAATAAAAGAATTGGGTGTAAATACGAAACATTATCATAAGATGAATTATTTTTTCCTCGTCTCTAATGAATAGTTTCTTCTTTATTTATTTCTAATTTTTTCTTCTACACTGAATTTCTATCACAGAAAAAATATATAATTCTAATATATCTCTATTATCCCGAGAATGTTCAATGACAGAATAACTGTATCATTTATTGATACACGTATATATATATATCGAGGATAAAATATGAAATACAGTAAATAATAATATCATATATTCAATATGAATAAGAGCAATAAAAAAGGAGTAATAAATAAATAATAATTAATAATAATAATTGTCTATATCTATGCGTATATTATATGTATTATTAATTGATGTATTATTATATTATAAATAAGGAATAAAGTTAATATATTTTTGATTCAACTATTATTATTATTTGATGGGCATTTATTATAGTCTAGATATAGATAAAAGTTTATTAATTTATTATCTTATTATTTATATTATTTATATGCAATTAATTGTAAAAAAAATATGTATATATATTTATCTGGAGGCGTGTTGATGTTTTTTTCATTCTATTCATTAAATTATATTATTTGTCATTTACATATATTGTACTTCTTTCTATCTTATTTTCTGATTATTACTATTATTCAATATACTTAATTATTATATTATGATTAATTATTATTGAGATATTATATTGTATATATTTTAGAATGCATATATATATCTATATTTAAATATATTTTTTTAATGTACTATAATATCACGTTATATATATTTTATAATAATTATTATTATTAGTGGAGTTATAATTAAATAAATATATTATTAATTAAAAATCCAGTAAGTTTATTAACATTTTTCACCATAATAAGTATATGATAAATAATATTGGTAATAGTTTATGAATATTTTAGGACGCATACATAGTGCGTCCTTCATTAATAATCTGACCAAACAATAAAGTTAGATAACAATTTGGAATAAACTTGATATATCCTGTCTTGATAGTTTATATCAATGCATGGATTGATGATGTATAGTTTTATATATTCTCTTTATTTATTATTATTTCAGAAATTACAAATACATGGTGGTAGTTTATTTGGTTTGTGATTACACGTTTTAATTTCTGAGATGATGACGTGACTTTGTGCTCGGTGAAAGTTATTTATTATATGACAATAAGCCGTTCTATTTAGTTATAAATTGCTTTATATTTCAGTAGCAAAAAAATATATGAGGTAAAAACTGTTATGGTATACATACCTTTTATGTAGCTATATATGTGGACTTGTGAGATTGTAATTAGTGAGTACATCTTATAAATCATATGTACTGTCAATAGTTTTGAGTCTTAAAAAGTTCATCGACGCTGTTTAAGTTAGATGTGAGCTACATTAGTCTAGATAGATAAATTAAAAATGATTCAGAAGTGATCATTCTTCTATATTTTTAGCTATGGTAGGTTACCTAATTAGCAACTATAACAATATTCAAGAGTATATTAAGAAACTAAAGTTCTTTCTGAATTACATCTTTGATCCTGTTAAGTGTTTTATATTATCGAGGTATTAATATATGCTGAGACTCATAAATAGTGTGGTATATTTAGTTTTCTCTTCTAGTATTTACCATTTTGTGTTACGACGGTTCAGGAAGTATTTTTGCACTGTATCTCATTTGTTATTACTCATCGCTGTCTCGACGCTAGTCTATAACAAAAACCTCTCTGACTTTATATCTAATCTATGCTTATTCTTTCTTGGCTATATTTTGTGATAAATGTTTACGTATATTCAGTGTACGCTTTTATTGCTGCGATTCCTCAAATGATATTTTTAATGAGTAAGTGTTTACATGCATCGAAGCTTTATCAACCGTCTAGTTATGTTACTTTATGTCACACGTGCACAAACATACTGCAAGAGTACGTTGATAACATTATCACATAATAAATCAAATATGTATATATATAGCCAAGACTTGAGTGACTCAAAAGAGATAAATATTTTACTTTCTCCGTTTCGTAACACGTATTGCATAATTTATTATCGGTTTATATGTATGTCTTATACTGAGATTAAAAATGACTATAGAGCAGAGCATATGAATCTATGGAGAATGACTATCTAGTGCAATTATAACTACATAAAATCTAATATATATTATATCACAATATAAATATACTAATAAATCAATAGAAGTAAATATATATAAAAATCATAATAATATATTAATAATGAATAATAAACAAAATTATACATTTCATTCACATAAAGCTTTAAATGATGCTATGTTGGCCAATATAATAATAAAACACATTAGGTTTCCATCACATACAGTTAATAATAATAATAATAATAATCGTATAACTAACTAATAATAATAATAAACTGTACAGATGAAAAATATAATAAAGATAATAATACCAATAATAATAATAAGTATTATAGTAAATTTCTGCAATTAATAATAATAATAACTGATTTGAGTATATAGATTAAACCCAAACAACACTATATAATGACAAATCAGACAAGACAACTTGAGAAAAGATCAAAACTTTTTTTGTTTATATAAACCTATCAGATATTATGGTATGTTAATTATATATATTATTATTATGGTTATGATAATAATAATATACTTTTTCTGTTATATATATATATATATATATAATATATATATAGATAATATATTATTATATATATATTATTATTATAAAGGGCAAATAAGTATGTAGTACCTACTTGAAAGATTATATAAATATAATAATATTATATAAGATATTTAGAATTATATATATATATATATTTATTAATATATAAAACTATATAAAGAGAGAATGAATTTCAATATAATATTAATATATGTTATAATTAAATTATATTAAAAAGTAGTTTATAATATACATATATATATAATATAATATATAATATATATATATATAATATATATATATATATATTTTATAATGATTATTTAATGATAGAAAGAAATTTTAATATATAAAATATATATTATATATATATAGAATAGATACATTTTCAATATATAAAACATATACAAAGATAGCTTGATTTCAATAACAAAAATATATATATATATATATATTATATATAGTATATATATTATTATATATATATATATATATATATTTTTTTTTTTTTTTTATATATATATATATATATATATATTATAATATAATAATATATATTATATTATATATATATAATATATATTAGTGTTTGAATATATGTTGTATGCATATAGAGGGGTTGATATATGTTCTGCATAATACAATCCGAGAGGAAAATGATTAAGGTCACAATCATATGCCCCAGAGCTTTACTACTGACAAATTCAAGATTTTGTAAAACTGCTTAAGATGAAAATCTATATAAATATAGGGCCAATATAGTTTAGATTCATTCATATGTTAAATAAAATGCATTTAAATATGCTTATACAAATATAGAAATCAAATATAAATACTAATATCAATTCAAACAGAGAAAAATTTCAATACATAAGATTATATGAGAGTTAAAAAAAATTAACTTACCAAGAATATATAACTATAATCAAACTAATTCCCTATCAGAAAATATTCATCGTTAACAGTGTTAAAACTATAAAAATTAAACAAAAAATAATAATATAAAAAAGAGAATGTAAAAAAAAGAATTAAAATCACTAGTAACTATATCTTGCGAATAATAAATACTAGTATCAATAAACAGAGAAAAATTTCTACATATAATAATAGTATCACCCAAACTACCATGATTCAATGAGGCTCATAAGCATAGGCAATGAATATTAGCATTACTAAATTGTATTTCAAATAAATAATGAACATAATATTAGTATCATGGATAATTACATGATTAGTTATATTAAATTAAATTGAAAAATAAGTCATAACCCACTTGAGATATCAATAGGTACATGATAACTAAAATTTTATAATAGATACTAGAAACGATATGAAAGTATAACTGCTTATGACTTATACACGTCTCTATTAAAAATTATACCAACTCCTATGTGATATCTATGAATATTTAAAGAATAATATAAATTATAGGGTAAGTGTTATCGATTTTTTATCTCCGGGTACTAATGACCCCATTTTGTTCCTAATACTTATATTATAAACCCCAAATTACCTAATTTTTATCTAGTATACGAATTTTAGCAGATAATAACAGACCAAACCCAGTTTTTATATCTGACCTCTAAGCCGTCGCTTTCGTGGAGTGTTTTACGGTGACCTTATAGTTAATTTCTATTATTGCCATTTTATTTTTTTGATAACCTATGTATTGAACTATTTTTAGCTTATCCTCCCTTCATATTTTCTAAAATGATTTTTTCATATTTACTCACATTTAATATTTTATTAAATATATTTGAAGCTATATATATTAATTATATATAATATTAAGAACATCTCATAATTAAAAAGTATTACATGTTTATAGGCCAATATATAATAATATATTATAAATATAAAGTAAAATAGAATAGGAAATATTTTTTAAATGTTCTTTTCGTTTTTCGTAAAATTTTTTTACTCTGTTGCTTTCATTAAATATAATTGTATTCAATATTATAAATTGGATTGGTCTAACAATGTTTCTGTGGTAAAGGAAAGGTGATGAGGGTGGGGATCTCAAACGACATCTTGTATGGTTCTAGAATCTGTTTTGGCAGGGGTGTGAATGATTTTTTGTGTTGCAACAGAATTTTCCTCATAACATACACAGGTGGGCTTGTATTAGGAGGATCTTTGATATTTGATCTTTGTCTCTACGTATAAGATGTTAGATTGTTGTATTTTTTTGAAGTGACAGAATTCCATGCTTGGATTGCGTAGTTTATTGTACTAAAACAATATAGTACAGTAATAGTAATATTCCAGCCCAGCTGACTGGTTACCCGATTTGCAAAAAGCCAGCTATGTTTTATTTTTAGACGAGTGACATCACTGTATGTCGAGTGGTGCTACGTTGTCTTATATTGTCATTTCCATCGCTAATTTTTGACTCTGATCACGAGACCTATGAAATGCCCCTATTTGTATGGTGATTTATCTGTAAATGTCCTAAAAATGAGATGTGTGAATGCGTTGTTGTATGTTGTCCACTTGCTTCGAACCCTTTAGTTTTAATATTTTCCCTGATGTTAAAGGGATGTTGTTTTTGTGTAGTTGTATGTTATTGCAAAGTTTTTGACTAGTATATATGATGTCGTCTGGTGGTATTTAAAGTAGAGCTAGAACATGTTGAATGTAGCATAATTTTCTGGGAAGGCTGTCATTCTGTTGTATTACTAAATCGTTTTCGAAGACTGTGGGTAAAATCTTCAGCTTTGACTGAATTAGTTAAACTTATCCCAAAAAGGAGCACGAAATTCTTTGATTGACCTGTGCTTGTTGAGATGGTGAGCTATGTTGTAGTTAGTCGAGAATCGTTAAAGTTTGTGAGTACCTGAGTCATTGTTTTCATGTGTAACTAATGTTCAAATTGCTTCAATTTTTCACGTTACAACTATATTTTTTGGTCAGCATTCGAAAGCATCATGTGGCATGAAACTAAAAAAATATCTAACAGCTACAGGAAAATAAAATAACATTTTATTTCAGCAAGCACAATCTCATCGATGAAACTTAAAAAAAAAAGTTATTTTATTCTCTGTGAATGATTGTTGTAGGAATTGAATGATCTTTTGAGTGATGTTGTGTGTGTGTGTATTGATGTGTTAAATCTTTGCGTTCTGCATCGTAAGCTCATTCATCAACTCTCGTGCTAGCGTATGATCGCGCTGTGTGCGTCACACATAAGTCCATATTCTGTGCTGTGTGATATTTAGACTTATGTGCGACCGTGCGAGACCAGTGGTTATGTCCCGTTACGTTCGCGCGCAAAAATGTATTTTTTTAATTATGTAACCGACTCTAATGAGCAGAGAACGAATTTGCAATGTAATCTTTCTATTCTATGTTTGATTACACCTGCTTCTATAATATATTTGTTTGTAGAGTTTCTGAAGATCCTGACGTGGTTAATTAATGAAGACGAAGATGGAATAGAGTAGCGATACAACAACATCGATCTTTTCACTCGGTATGGTACCACGAAGAAAACCACGAACGTCTGTCCATCTTGTGATAATTACTCTCGTATAAATTATGAGTCGTATGATCATATTAATATGTTATAAAGAAAACAATATGACATTTGGCATCTCTTCAAATCTGTTTTCTACGTGCGTGAAGAAATATCGAGTTGCGGCGCCATGTGGTGTAGTTCCTCCAACTACATAATTCTCTCAGTTATCATGCAGATTTTCCAACATTTCAACAAACTTATTAAAATTTTTTCAAAAGACTGGTTATTGTTGATGTATTATCTAGGTCTTCTTGTGTGAATCACCTCATACACAGCGCGATGGTATAATTAAATAGGTCCTTCTCTTCACAGTTAAAGAAGGCTATAGAGATATTAAGTAACATATATATATATAAATTTAATATTTTACGTTGAAGCTTGATTTATAAGATGCTTAGTCTCGGGTTTACATGCATGTGCTTTCGGAGGACTGACCATTTTTCTGTGATTTGTGACCATACTGTTAATTACATAATAAATTTTTGTGAGATATAGAGGGCAAAATCGAAATCACATTAGCATACTCCACCAGGAGCACTATAGGTCTGACCGCAACTCATAAGAAAAGTCGTCAAAGTAGTCTTGTGAGTGGACGGTCGCGAGATAATTTTATATATATGTGAAATAAAAAAAAAATCCATCCCTCTTGCATCAAGGCCAGATGGTCTTGGAGCAGCTGATCTGTGAACATTTTCATATTTACTAATTTCCCTTAGATAACCGTTCTGGGAAATTTCACAATTCATTTACGCCAGTAGTTTGCTGATTTCGATAGCATCAGGTAACAAAAAAGTTCCAAATCATCACTACCGATTGTGTATGTACCTATTTCTCTCTTGAGTTTATATGTATCCTAACCATTAGTACAATAGAGAATATGTTATTTTTCTGCACCAGGTTATAGAAATCGTGCTAGCACCACTGTACTAGTTTTTTTCCGATATGCGTCGTGAGAATCGTGTGAATACAAATAGAGTATTTCAAACGAAAGAGCTTACATCATATTTCTAAGCTGAGTCTTTCCTTTTCCTTCTGATCTATTTTATCGGCGCACCGGCTGTCATCTGTCCGCAAGGTCTATCGTGATATTAAATATACTTTAGTCTACTTTCTACCAGGAAAAGTTTTGGCTTTTTCCAATAAACATTTTCTACCATAGATTTTTGTGTCATCAGATATGAGTGTGAGTATGATCTGTAGTAGTGATATCAATATACGAAATATACAAATGGAATACATGTTCTCTCTCACGAGCTATGTCTTATCTAAAAGTACTATGAGGTTCCTATCTTTGTCGCGATTAAATGCGTCAGTCAATTGTTTATCAGGAAAATGTTCTTATATCTCCCTATAATGATCAATTGTTAATTACTATATTCTATCTTAAAGGTTCTTCAATAGATACTGTTTCTTTTGTCACACCAAATTTGGCAAAGCCCTCAACCACATGCATGGAGAGTTGTGATCCGCTGGAAAAGGTCATATAACAATCCGGTCAAATTTCTACGTAGCTAAGTTTTACAATTCTACGAGGTTTGCGGAATTTATTTTTCTCTACTGGCACCGTAATATAGTTCTTTCTAAATCAGCAGAAAGTCTCTTCGACAGGGGGTTCGCGATATTTTTCCCACTCGTGCGATTCAGGGTTTTGCGGGTCGTGCGTTTGAAAAAGTTTAAAATAAAACACTGGTTAAAGCAATCCCTTATAGTGAGTAGAGAATTCTATTTGTGCAGAAATAGAGCTTATTTACCTGGTACTACTGACACCTAAGTACACATCAACAAGTATATTGATTTTATCTGTATTATACTATCTGAATGCACTTTAAGTGAGAATTTGTGTTCACTACCGGAGTGTTCGAATGTGTAATTGTTACCAGAAGTCGTCGCGACTCATTTTATTGCTCCTTTTAATTGTAAATGACCACGGAGCATGTTTTATTGACATAATAATTTACTTATTATATTATTCTATATATAATTAAAATAGGTTATACATTATAGTTAATATCTTTTTTTAAATATTTACTTATTATATTTATTAAACTTTAATAAATACTCTATATTTTAATTAATATTTTTGTATTAATTAAGCCAATATACTAATTTTGACAACGTACATTATCCCGTGACCAAATTCTATCATACTTAGAGTAATAGATACTAAATAAGATAGTACTCGCGCAGCGGTACTCTGAGCTATCATTCCTTATCCAATTAATCCAGTCGCACCTATTGAACCTATGTACCATTGTTCCCTATGATTCAATTTGTCTATATAATGTTCCTAAACGACTGAGTTTCAAGAATACTCAATTCATATACCAGTCAGGTAAGTAGTAATAAGTTATATCTTAATTGGATATAAAGCATGGCGTGCGAGAAGTATATATTTCATCTTCTCGTTTATATGATTGATACAGGTCTCATACTTCCTCATAAGTATAATTTATAATTATGGGGGCGCATTTTTTTTTTGATTTGAGATTTCTGTTTTCTGATTATAGCTAAAATGGTAAAAATTCGCAATCTTTTCATTATGATATTTTTTATTACAATATATATTTGTAAGTATACCTTAAGTATATGTAGCATTCTACTGTGACAGTCGGAAGTACAGCTAATATAAGTAAATGAATATAGCTATAGAAAACTCTAAGAATATCTTATAGTATATATACTATAAGATATTATTATTTTATTCCTATATGATTGCATTATGGGTAAATATTTTGTATATTTAGCCGTATCTTTAATATATTTTTAATTAGCATTTTCATATTATTTTGACTTATGTTGATATGTTTTAATGATATTAATACCAATATGTCACGTCTCCGTACCTTGGAAACCTGAGTATATATGACTGTGGCTGTTGCAATATGATCTGTCAATAGGGGTAACACGAATAATATAACAAGCTTACTGAGTTAATGTCGACATTAGTCGATATCTATTTGTATGCTAGTTGAATTTACATGATTCGTATCGTATTACTAATATGATCAACCTTTACACTATCGGTAAGAATCTTACTAACTATTAACGTTGATATTTTAGTAGAAAATAGATACCTATACGACTATATTATTAAATATATATATATTAAGTAACGTCCTGTACACAGCTTTTCTTTTGAATCAATACCGATAAGAAAATAATTAGTTATATATATAAGAATTAGAAAAGTGTCGTTCTTCTTATGACATTCAGGATTGATTCATATCGCTCTTTTAATATTGATACTTAAATTCATATAGTTCACTGGATAATTATATCAATATCCCACTAACATATTTATATTTCCACTTCTATTCACTTTAAATGATAAAATAAATTACATTATTTTGAAATAGTACATAAAAAAAAATATATATATATATCTTTTTATTATTTAATAACATAAGAAAATTAAATATTATTTGTGATAAAATAACTGAGTAAAGAAAATAATATAAAGAAGGAAGCAAGATAATAATTAGTGAAGGTAATAAAAAATTTTAGAGTAAATATTATTGTACTATCTACAATTAGTTATGAAGAAATTATAAATATCTATTTTCTTAAAATTGAGAAATATTAAAGAGGATATGTTTCTTATAAAGGTACTGAGGATGCGCAGGTAAAATACATTAACAATGAGTGTTTAAAATACAAAAGGTAATTCCTTTGAAATTAATATACGCTTACAAGATATTTATCATTAATAAAACTTCATTATAAAATAAACCATAACCGATATAAGTTCTATAACTAAAATCACGATGAATCGGTTACAGCAAAAGTACAATCATTGTTTATACAAATTTAGTTCGTTATTTTGATAATTTGGGTATTATTCTACAATAAAATACTTTAATTGATAAATTATAAATTTAAATAATAATTATTTATATCTTACCAGATAAAAATATAACGAAACTATAAATATCAGTATATAAAATAATTCTCTCTATATATAAGATATATATATATATTTATAATATATATAGGTAACAATTATAATAAGTGTTAGAAATATATTTAAGATAATAAGTAAATAAAATTAATATTTATCATTAAAATATTATATATATTAATAACATAAATTAATATATATATAAATAAATATATATATATAATTAATATATATTATAATGTAAATATATATATATACTATATATATATATACTAATTAAATTATAATATTTGCTATAATTATGTTTATTTCGTATTATAAATATTTTGTTTACTTTATACAAAATTAACCTTCCTTCAAAACACAAACTCCATAATATACGTATACATTACTACATACAGCCTAATATAAATTAAATAATATATTAATATATAAATATTATATAACCTGTACACCCTAACGATAACTTCAGTATATATAAAATATATTACACATATAATACTATGAAATCTAATTGTATTATACGAACTTGACATATAAATTTTTATATTTTTATTTATTATATTTAGATCGTTAGGAAATAAAATGTATATTCCATAATTATAATTTATGTATATAGTATGGTATATATATAAACCATATTGTCCTTCAACTTACTTAGTATGAATAATTAATTGCTATCCTAAAAATTTAAAAAAAGAAATAAAAAGTTTGTGCGGTCTATGAGATCAGTAATTATATCAAATTAGCAACCACCAAGTGATATACCGATTTCATGAAATTTATATGATATATATATATATAAGTATTTTAAAAATGACGTAGCAAAGAAAGAAATAAATAAAACTAGAAATAAAAAAGTATATTGAAGGATAGACAAATAAATACTCATACAGTATGCATATTATACTTTTATGACAATATTACGTTATTTAATATGATAACATAAAAATGTATGAAGAAATAGATGATTAGAATATTCAGCAATAATTATTTAAGTATTGGTACATATATATCGGAAAGATTGGACTTATCTAAGTTAGAAAAATTAGTCAAATTATCTTTTAGCTAATTCAATAATGATCTCGTGTCGAGACCACACCACATAATACAAAAAATAATATATGTCTGCGCGTGCTGATGCTCTATAGCAAGTAGTCTTAGTCTTAACGAGCTATATAAGATAATAAATGGAGGTTAAAATTATCAACTTTTTTTATTGTCTAAGCTATCGTAAGTGCAGAGACAATAAATATGCGATTTCGCACTACAGAGATAGATGAGAGAACGCTAACATTAGTGCATGGACAGTAGAGAAAATGAAAGTAGTTTTCCAGAGATATTTCGAGGCAGCTGGAGCAAAATATTCACTCACGTCAGAAATTCGAGATTGAGAATCAGATGAATGCAGAGATACGGAGGAGAAATATAAAATTGAAAAAAAACTTATCTGTTGGTATGTATATTGATGTATTAGATATAATTATAGAGTTTCATTCTTGCTACAAATATCCTTAAAAACTGTAAGAAGAATCAATTGTGTACTTCTACAAATTGTTTTTCTTCATTTCAAACAAGTCAATGAACCTAATAACTTTCATTATTGAGTGTATATTCTATTATAGAGCTAATTTTTACATTGATATATTTTCTTATTATTATATTTAGTTTATTATTAATATGTATATATAAAATATTATTATGAATTCATTTAAATAATTAATTATTTATAATATATTTTAATATTATATCACTCAAAATATTCTGATAAAGCATTTTATTATATATTTTAAATTATATTGAAGCATTCGGATTATTATGGGTATTAATATGATTTAAGTTATATATATATTAATTTTAAACTAAATTAATTTATTTATATATTATGACCTATACATACTAAGCTATTGTGTATATGTCTATTAAACTTCTGATAGTCTTAAAAATTGTCAATATATAATTTTCGTATAAACATACTGCAATCACGTTTTTATATTTTTACTATTTTTTTAATTGCTATTAATAATTGATTAAAATAATATTAACATGTTATATATAGATCGATTAATATTACGTATAATTTATTGTCATTTAGTGTCTTACGTACTAGATAAGAAATGCTCATACCTATAGTTATAAATTTAAGCACGGAATGTCCTATAGTATGAGACATAGAAAACGTAAACGCTTGTTTACAATAACTTTTAGATTAATATCATGATTTATGTTATGTAGTAACCACCGATATGTATATTATTGGTAATAGGGTAATAAATAACATGAATAAAATTAAAAAAATAAATAACAAGGTTTATATATATATATATAATATATTACATAAATATAAATGATCAACTAATTGTTGAATTGAGTATGATAAAGAATTATGGAAGAGTAATCATTTATTGATTATAATAGGGTGAGTATATATAAGAGTATGAGTTCCAATTTTTGCTTACGGTAGCTGAACCCAATTTCACCCCCCATAAAATTGCGATATATAAATATATTACGAAGATTTTACAAGTATCTACGATTTTGACCTATAAATCACTCAAACGTGCTTTTTTTGACCTCTAAAATGTCGTATTCCAGTGTTTTTTCTGGATCAGTATATTTCATATTGTTTTTAATTCATTATTTATCATAAATTTTTTTGAAAATCTACATTTTTGACATTTGTCGAAAACATTATTATTTTGTATTACTCTTTCATTAAAAATTTGACTTTAAACTTGAAATAATAACAAACAATATGACAATTGGAGTTTATTTATTTCAAGAATAATTTATAGCATAGGAAATTTATTTAGTAATTAATTTGATATAATCTTGCACAATATAATAACTGAGTAGCTAATATGTCGATTATTTATATAAATATATATATACCTACTATATTTATTTAGTATGTTATATGATCTATAAGAAAAATTATGGATATTTTTATTATTTTTATCTTAGTTTATCTCACTGAGCTCGCATGTGAAATTTTTATCAATGTCATAATATATAATATAAATAACAATCCAAAAATATTTTTTTTGTTAAGTATACGGTGAGAAGTAGATGCACATTTCGTACTTAGATAATTTCTATTTGTATACTCCAAAAATTATGCAGTAGTTTGGGATTTTTCTTGGAACAAATTTTCAAAAAACAATACCTTAAATATGTTGCAAAACTTATTCCGTACACTTTCATTAAAGCAAATATACGATAACAAGATTATACTAGCTAATAAGTAAAGATCAAAATAATTAGATGTGCTCTCATTATATAAGCCCTGAATAAATTGCCATTGACCTGATTATCTGATTATTTAAATGTCAATTGAAACGGTTATAATTTAATTAAGGTACCTGTCTTCAAGTATGTGCTGGCATGATATAGTAAGCATAAATATAACAGAATTTGCATCCGGTAATGTGCGATGTAGAGAGGATTGTTTCCTGTGACAAGTTGATGTTATTCTTATTAATAACGGATTTTTTTCTACCTATCCGATCAACATCAAAGTTTTCAGGGAGGAAGATCTATCGATAATCTCGTGTATGTAGATGAACAGACACAACTATACATTGTTGGAAGTGCGTTGAATTTAAACTGTTTATTGAAGTTAAAGTTTGAGCTTATTTTGATTATTACCTACATATGATAAGAAAATTTTTAAAAAATTTCCAAAAAATTTTTTTTTGAAAATTTGTTCCAAAATGAAATATTATTCCAAAAATCTTTATACATAATGACATAATTTTGAACATAAGATAATATTATAATCTAAGTAAGATAAATGTATGAAGTGAGCTAATCTATTTCCTAAACTCAATACTACTTAATATAATGTGATACTGAAATAATACAAAAACATATTAAACAGATCTTGCTAATAAAGGATATCCAATAGCTTTATTTCAATTTCAATAAAACATATATAATAAATAAGTTTAAGGTTATTGAATAAATATATACGTAACCAATGCTCAGATATTTATAGGGTTCATAAATATATATACTAAATAAATTCTCTACTCTGCTTCACGCTCCTATTATTGAGATAATAAGTATTGTTCCCTTCTTATTCAAGATATCATCTGAGCTCATTTTCTTTTAATCAAGGTATGTTCTAGAATCTTTTCAATTCTTATATACGCAACATTAAGCGAAACATTCTCCTGAAGGAGTTTCGACAACATATTGTCCCCATGAATGAAAATATAAGAGATATATCTATACTTCACGAAAGGAACAAATCTAATATACCACTCTAATTAGAACAGAAATACAAATATGCAATGTTCAATCAAACTAATAGAAACCAAGAATAAACATACAGAGAAAGTTCACCACAGATATATATACTAACGCACTTTATGAGAATTAATCGTAACCCACCTCAGTCTATTATTTGAGAGGTCAAAAAAAAAGCTACCACTGACTTACGCCTCTTAATATATTCCGTTCGTGTCAAATTTATCTCGGGCTACCTGCAACACTTCTAGAGTATCTATTTCGCAACTTACTATAGGTGTAAGTATATCATAGGTGTTTTTATCAGGTTAGCTACAGTGTTCTACGTCAGTTGCGCGCCTGACTGCGATATAGGTAGATTTGCTTAATTTTATGAATGGCCAGCAGCGGTGTGAAGCTGAGTCATCACATGAAATAATAAGGCGTATGAGTAATCAACGAGACATAGCTGCTATGGAGACAACTGTGTCGCAGTGCGCGTTGTGTCGAGTTATATAGACATTTCACACTGTCCTCTTTGAAAACACAGATACACTTATGCTACAAACCCTGGTGATAGTGTATCCTCCAGCACGCCTTCCTCTCTTCCTCTAGACAATGATCTCCGTACGACTACACCCTGTTTTATCTATGAAGCACTCTATTGAGAGATCAGAGCTGGTTGTTATTGAAGTTGAGTACGCACTCGTTAATTTATGAATGATGTACATGTAAGAGATATGCAGAAAATATAAAACATAGAATCAAAAAATGGGATTCTATAAATATTCCCATTACAATAACGATCGAAAAGCACGACATATCTGCTTATCTATAAGTGTCGATATGCGAACCCCCCTTCCTATGTCGTATTCCTGCGATGTCAATGGCGCAACATACACAATACTCAAGCTTATCCCTTTAGATAGGTAGAATGACAACTTCATTCCCTCCAATCTCAAAACACACGCAAACAATACAACAGTTACACAGTAAACACCCTGCCTCCTCATCTCGCTTGGCGACTTGCACCATATTTTGGTTCGTAAAGAACGTGCTTCACAGAGATTCTATGAAAAAGTGCATAGCTACTCAAGAGTAGTATGAAAAATACAGCCTTATCAGTCCACTTCTTATCCAAACACTAAAAAAATTGCCATCATAAACGCTTCTCTGCACGCATAGCACCAAGCACTTTTTTCTCGATTCTGCGCTAAGTTTGACATAACGAACCCAAACGCGAGGCATTTCTAACGTTCTATATCGTAACAACACCAAAGTAGACATGAAAAAAACAAAGTTCAAACTGTTCTCTTTTTATTACGCACCGAGGAATAATCGGAGCAATTTGCCTAGCCATATATGAAAACTCTTAAAACACGCTATGACACCTACTTAGAGAATGTTCTTCAACTAACAATCATTCTTAACGTATATAGAGGCGACACTCCTCACGGCATCTTACATATATCCAACTAACTTCATATACGTTCATTTACCTACAGATCAACTACAACACAACTTTGTAATAACTAAACGATCGAGTCCTCTAGAACAGCGCAAACATATTTAAATAATTTTATTAGATACATCTCATGCAAAACCAAATGAGGAAAATAGATGCCTCACTAAAATATTAGAAACTATATACTTAGATGATACTAAAACAATGTAGCGAGTAAAATCTACAAACCGCAACCCCAGATATATTAATAACTTAAAAAAAAATGCCCTACTCGACAACATGAGAATAGACCACTGCCAAAGTTACTAGATTCGCATCAGAGAGCATAGAGATTATCAGGTAAGTACATCAAACAGATGTTACCCTAACAACACAATAGACTAGCTTAACGTATTTGTAAACCACACCCCAACCATTCACTCGTATGAATAGGAGCAAGTGACAGAAAAAAAAGATGATATTTTCCAGACTGTCTCTTGAATCCCCCATTGCCATTATCACCACGTCCGATCTTTTAACCGCGTGTTATATTTTTTCTCTTATCTCGACTCCCAAATATGGCACTTCTTATCGTAAAGAGTTAGCGTCACAATGTACAACTGGGTTATATAAGTTAATAAGATTTACATCGCACCCATATGAGCGTTAGCGATACATGTCTATCGAGTCTGACCTACCTTTATCCAATGCGTTTGTCCTGCGCTCCGAATGAGTTGAATAAGAAAACGCTCAAACGCAAAACACCGTAAAAACGCTCCAGCGTACCGTTCTGGGAATTCTGTTGGCGGCATTGTGTAATGGGAGCCCTGCTGAGATAGGGTAGCGAGTTGCGTCCTGATAGATATAGAGTTCGCTAGAGATGATGACAGCAGCGTGGACGAGTGAGTTGTGTCTATAGCATCAGGACTTTCATAACCCAAGGATCCCAATATTCGCAACGCCCAACACACCTCTCAAAAAATTTTACTTCGTTTTCCTGTGTGTGTGTGTGTGTGTGTGGTACACCTCCTCTACTGCTATTCCTTGGAAACATGCGCGCTGCAATGTTGATTCGCCACACTGCTTGCTTGACCCAATACAGACATCTCTCCTATCCCAAACATTGAGCACCCTGATTGCTTTTCTAAGGACAAAAATAATTCCACATAATAACATGAAGACTTGTTTGAGCTCAAGCTTATTTCGCATTTCATATGCAAAGTACTGCTGTCCGTACCAGTGTGTAATGATGCCATGCGATAGAGAGATACTTGCGCTCGTTGTGCAAAACTGTCGATGACTAGATCGCGAGATAGAGTTGTCTAGCGTGTGTGATCGACAGAGGGTGAGTTTACATTTGGTACTTCCTCATAGTCAAAAGATCATCTAACGTCTATCAGTATCAGTTATCCTCTTATCATCATAATTCTAACTCCCAATATATATTCCACTAGACCAAATTAGGAATATGATGTACTTACAAAAGGATACCTATACCTCTACATAATATGTATATAATCAACTATCATCTAAGTCAATGCTCAACCTTAGTCTAACTACTTGTTCAGCTATAATATTATGTGATACCAACTAAATAAACATATGTACACCAAAGTATGCTATTTAGCTTATTATGCGATACCTAATTTATGTACCAATAGTTATAGCGGTCATTACACACAACCGAGGCGCAACATATACAACATCTTCCACTAACCTCTATCGATAAAACTCGATCAACGTGATCTAGGGATAGTCGAGAGAGAGAGCAGTGCGATGTCTCTATATCTGCTTCCTCCATATATCTCGTCACGAGTGCGTGCGCGTACAATGAGCACAATATAAATGGAGCGCGTCTTGCATGTGCCTTCTTTTCTTGTCATTTTACAAACATATGTTCCTTCTATAGCTTCCTGAGAAACTTATGCAGATACGTGACAGCGAGTAGGGATTCATTATCGATAGATATATATATACCTTTGATAGAGCTGTGTCTCTCAGTAAGTCATATTTTATTATCTAAATTCCCTATCTGTTACTCGAATCTATCCTTATCTCGTTAGACTGTCTCATATTCTAGTTGTACAGCCACAGTATCATCACATTAATATACTCTCTAAAATGAAACTTGTTTCTCGCGTTCTCTTTATAACTATCTCCTACCAACTTCTCTTCAAGCCTGTCTCTTTACATTGAACCGTGTCTCTTCTATTAACATCATCAACTTCACCTATCAACTCCTAATAGCTGACTACATTCCACCCATCATTATCACTTTCACATTTTAGATATAATAGACGTTCTATAAACATATACTCAACAATTAGCAATCTAACGTGTATATCGAAGACGAGTGTATGCTCGATGTGTATTAAGTTGTATCTCTCGATATAAGGCCATTTTAGTAGATTCGCGGTGGGCGAACTGAGAACAAAGGTTGTTTTCAACGCCTCCAAAATCTCAGTTCCTCTATCATTTTACTCGACATAATCGTGTCCGACCATGCAACTCTTAGAATATCGTTCCTCGAGTATAGAATCACGCTAACTATCGATAGTGAGTCTTTCTTCCTTTTAATATGTTCATCATGCGTATATTCTTTATTTTGTCGTGACCTTTGAAGTTATGCAGAGAATCACCGGATATACTGTGCTACATGTGTGCTAATAGCGAAGGCGCGTATTTAGATCTTAGTGTGTGATATATATATGTTTCTCTCTGAATCGCTGCTTACTAAGAATTCTCGTGCTCACTGCCACACCAGTTGCTCTTTGTTCTTTCTACTGGGTGTGTCTTTTTCCGTTTCTCTCGTGTAATGGTTGTATTTGACTAAGTATCATTAGAGTGAGTGAGCTGTTCCACTCCCACAGTTCATCCTGAAATGGTGCAAAGGGTAAGGGAGTCTAGAAGCTATTCGATCTTTGTTTGAGAAGCTAACTCATCTAATGTGCGAGATCTCTCACTTAAGTTGAGTAAATTATTTTTGTCGTTCTTTTGGACATAGTTTGATGAGTATCTGCTTGTGGACAGAGACTTGTGCATGCTCAGATTGTTGTATCACCCAGATGTTTGAGGACTCACGCTATAAGTTTGCGTACGTTATTGCAGTGCCTGCGAATTGATTATTCTTTCATGTGATGACTACTATCATTAAGCCCTCTGTTTCAGACGAACAATCCTTCCCATCTAACTACATTACAATCTCTTCCTCTACACCATTACTCCTTTTCAATATAAGAGACATACATCCACATACCTCTGTGGTTGGAGAATAAGACATCATTACTACCACAGTGCGTCTCGTTCTAGCGTGGTTCGTTTAGACGCGAGGCCCGCCACTAATGAGATGATCAAAATCGCTGACTAGTGGGTTGGCTGTGCCCACAAGCCTTGCACCACTTCTTATCAGACATTTGCTTCACTTTACATTGGTGAAACACATGCAGCTGTGTGCAACGCTCTAAAACTTACCAACGACATGAATACGCCTCTCGACCGAGAACTTCAATACGCTCGTTTCAGCTTCCTTAGACCTACCCTCATAACCACACAATAATCACGAGTATCTATTAACAATATGAACCCATCAGCTCATATCGGAAATTTACAACTTCGCAAACTTTCCGAAGCCTTTTGCCATAACCATCACATAATTTGACTGTATAAAAGGCAACAACTCACACACAGATCACATCATGAGCAACATCCTACACAACTTTTCTAGTTCACTTTTTTGTTCTCAAAAAGGGTTCCTAATGGTTCATTTTGTAATACATTAATGTTGTGAATGTATCATAGTGTTGATATTTATAACTATGTGATGTAGGTGATATTTACAGGTAGAATGATGTTGTGATATTGTAGTTTAGTGGATGTATAATGGATTATCAAGTGTAGCGAGCTCTAGAAAATGGGCTTTATGAATTGTGACTTCTAGCTATGTTACTCATGCACGAAACAAGCATATGTGTGTGAGACATAATAATAATTAGATGCTCTGTAGAATAAATTCTTTTAATATGTATGAATATAATAATATGTTAGTTGATTACAATTCTCAAGATAAGACTTACAAGCTATTCTCCCGCTAAGCGGGTCCTTTGCCGCCAAACAATATTGGGCATCTTTGTCTCCTCATCTTTCGTTATAAAAGTGATAGATGCTATGATTGGTCATATATATATATAGTATATAGGTTGACCTTATATAATATGTTATAGTAACTGATAGCTTATATATAATATATATATTATGATAAATTTATTAAGATTTTATATATTCATATATATATAATATATAATATATATATATATATATATATATATAATTATTATAATATAATATATAATATATATAAATATACTATATATATAATATAGGATATATGAAGGGAGATAAAAACGCCATTGTGCATAATTACTAATATAATATGAGTTTATAATAATTATTCTAACTGAAGTGAAAATATAGGTAAAAGTAATTGGCCTTTTTCGGCAAATTAGTTAAAAATATATATATATTGTATGTTTTGATTATGTGCCATATGGTAGTCTTAGATATATAGAATAATGATTATGTGAAGTGTAGCTATAGTGTATAATTTTACTGGGATTAATACTGTAAATAGCATGATTTATGGAATATTGTGTTATATATAGTAATATGTAGAGTAGGAGCTTCAGGAGTGATTGGTTGGGTGGCCTAAATGGGGTATAGGTGTAATATAAAAAAAAAGATTGGTGATTTCAAGGAAATATTATGCAAGCAAATTTCTACTCTATGGAAATTATGAGCATAGGTTAATAATATATATTATATACAGAGGTGGGGCACCGCGCTATAGCGTTGTTTATTTGTTGTTACACACATTTCTTGCAATTCTCCTCTCGCTTAGTTGAGTTTGAGATGAGAGTGATGGTGGCGATTCTCGACGTATACTGTATATCGTCAAAAATTCACCCGCAACAGTAGTATCTTTCCTAGCTTTCGTCACAGTTCCGACTAGCTTAAATTCAAAGTTGATTCGGGCGCATTCTGTAGGACTTATTGTCGCTATATATTTACGTCGAGTCCCGTCCATTATCTCGAAATTCGCTCTTTTAATGTTCTCGAGCAACTTTTTTTGCGTTATTGTGCCAGTCAGCTATCGCGCAAATTAGCCTATTTGGTCTATCCTAAAATCATTTTTCACTAATTAGGTCAATCTGCCTTTTAACTCTTTATTGGCGGCTACAAATTTAAATTGCGAGCCGACTTCTTCTTGCGCTAAATTGAACTAGATGAGTATAAGTTTAATTTATTTACATTTGGATAGTGATAATTTAGATGCATGGGTAGAAATAAGAGTGAATTAAGAGTGAGAAATTTAATGAACAAGGTAATAAGGCAGAAGTATAGGTATAGTATAGGTATAAGTATATATATTAAAGTCGTTTTCAAAACAAAAGAAATACAATGAGGACGAAAATGTTCTATTATACTATTGAACTAATAATATCTGGTAATATATATATATATAATAGTCTAATAATGAAGATATAGCGGTATAGTATAATTAGGTGCCATAAGTAAAGTAATTGATTAGGGTATGTGACTATATAAATTTGTAGATATAATATATATATAGATATCACCCACTTATTTCCCAGTAGGACTGAGGAAGGTAAGGTGTGTAGCATGTCCATCCAGAAAAAGAAAACTAGTAGTGAGAGAACATGACAAAGGAAAGGTAAAAGGAAAGTGCGCAGCCTGTACGCTGCCCACTTATACCTATTAGTGAGAAAATCGTCGATACGCTCTCGGAGTCAGATAGAGCTACAAGCCGGTTAATAGAGCTCAACGGAATATCTCCAGCGACATCATACTATCGACAATATTAGGGTCATCCTTTGGCCCCAGGCGCACCACAAACCTTACCCCCTTTACAATAACCTTAGGTCATTCACTCCTATATATGCACCCATTTCTTTTAACACCGTACTGACCAAGCTTACATTCTTCACTCACATGACATTCCATTACGGACTCAGGTCAACTTTTTCTCGGATACACCAAATATCTGGGGCGATTCAACACACACACACACGACAACTAGCTCACTCTCAGCACACACGACACAACACGACACATCATACATACACACAATCACACAACAGCCAGCGACACATACGAAACAACACCAAAAAAGGTTATACATCCCACATTAACCAACCGACTGTTATCCATCCTTTCCACATGACCAAACCATTCTCAACGTACTTTCATTTATTCTCTCATTTATTCCGTTCACTTACAAGCACTCACACAGGACATCTGCTAATAACAGTTATCATTCGTACATTTATCTAATAATACTATCTTCGCACCGTAACACCCTTAAGATTGTCCATGTCAGAGCATATTTTAGAGATGTGCAGATCGAGGATACCTCTATATCCAGATCCATAGTCTTTCATGACTACTATAGCATTGAATTAACTTGGTAACCAACTATCACACCTCATGGTAAGAATCAATGACCACTGCACAGAGGCATTAGTACCGCACTTCTACGGATCCGACCAACGATTATAAAGCGCCGACACAGCCACCTTCCTGCCTTTACAACGTTTTTTCAACTGACAACAATCGTGCAGTTAAATTTTTAAAACATTTATTGAACATTTATTGAACTTATCCTAAATAGTTACCTATACTAATACAAATTCTGTGAAGATTGCTCACACCGTGCGATACGTAACTTTCACACCGAGGACTGTCCTCTACGTCACCAACCATAACCTCCCTTTACGTTCTACGTGAAGAAATGGACATAAGTCATCGACGGTTACCTTCAATCCAATCAAATGCTGCAGAGTACACTTCGATCTTACACATCATCCTCTCACAACTCTCTTACAGATTCACCACCAACCATATTGGACAGTAATGAACCAAAGGTAAATCGTGATCCTAGTGAATCGAATGTAGTGTAGTATTATGGTAGAGTAGCGACCTTCCACCTCCATCATTCTTAAGCACCATCAATCCAGTAGCCACTACAGCTAAATCCTTTGTCTAACTTGCATTTCAATAGACCCAATCCGAGTCATGCTCTCTATAAATTGAAATGTACCGATATGGAGACTTAAGCGACATCCCGTGCCTCACGTCCGCTAGTGTAGTAGTGTGAAACCAACGAATCAACTTGTTATTCTGTGTACACGAGTGGTAAACTTCGACCTATTCGTCGGATACTAGACTAAATTTAGATCTTCTACTTGCAGAAGCCTACCACCAACTAAAAACGGAAAAAACAAAAAAAACCTTCGAAAAAAACAATACACCAAAACCTGCGCCATGAGAAGAGGGCATCTCACACCCATAATACTAAAGTACACACTACTCATGACGACTGCTTGCACCACATCTACCCCTAAAAACCAATACAATTTTATAAAACTGTCTTTTGGACCTGAGCAATTTAAATAGTGAAGTTGATGAGTAATATGTGGAATCCAACAAGACATAAGCCTCACGAAATATACCAAACGCACCTGTTCTTTACCAATCAGTTCACTTCAGTACAAGCTGACAAGCACACATCATCTGTACAAGTCGAGCACCACAAATACAAACGGAAGATGCATAAGAATCTCTACGAAAAAACTTTCACCTAGAGACACTTATACGTGCAAATACTGTACTAAAAGGAAATACACCCCTCATTACACTCCGTACGAGTGTACCCTTATTATCCTCTACCACCCCTAACCAACCAATCCTAAGAGAAGAGTAACTAAATACATAGCCTCCATACCTCCAACCGAAGATACACCTTGCTGAAACAATAATAACACCATCCGCCTCAGACAGCTTGACTAGCCAAACAATGTGTCCTATAATCCATTCAATTCACCTCGATTCATCAAACTACCAGTTCTTGCTCAATTTCACCATACAATAATCAATCATATTAACTCAGCCAGAGATTTACCATACATTGCAAACTGTCTCACTACTACCCATGTGGAAACTCCTCTCACTTATTTAATGACCTATCATCCCAAAAAAATGAACCATTTTCACTATTCCATGTGCAAGACAAATCAAACCCCACACACATGATCACATATCAACCTCATATACAATTACTACCAATGTTTATATACAGATTTTCGAAAAGTAGTTCCTATCAGACACTCCCCTCAATCATGAATGAGATGTCACCCAGGAAAAGTGGTATTCGATTGCTGAAGCAATTAAACGAGAGGACTCACGACACACAAAAAATATACATCAATTCCGGAGGGAAACAAAGGACCATGATTCATTATTTAAATTACTGGAAGAGTCAGAGAATGAGATGTCGCGTCTTATGATGTATCAAATATACTATAACCTTTATGCGCGAACTTACTGATACTGTAGTCGGCTCAAAGAGTATAGGAGGCGATCTCAAAATGCAACCGGCGATACAAAATATCGGACGTTATAACAAAGTACAGGGAAACTCATTCGATGGTGCCTCATATTGCCAAAAGAGGGTCGTGATGTTCACGGAAAGAAGGAGTATAACTTGAAAATGGCTGCGTTTTGAATAATACCGTGCGCCCTAATGGGGCTCGCACTGATACCCGTATGTACGTGAAGCACGAAATAGCTTTAATATTTCTTGTTATTCAAACTCCTTTTATGTACTTACCAAAGAGTAAACAGATCATTTATCTATTGGAAAAGCGTTCAATCAGATAGAAAGGCTACAGGCATCTAAATGATAAACAGATTATCATTAAAAAATATATTATAATCTCAATACAATAAGATATGATTAATATACTAAGGAAGAATTTCTGAAAGTTATATACGTTCTCTCTCATAAAGTGAGTAAGAGAGATTAGAGCAGATAAATATGAGAGATACGAATGAATAAGTGAAAGCATAAAGACCAAAGCAACTGGACACCAGAATAGATAGTAGAGAATAAGAGATAGAGGATTAATGAGAAAACAATGATTACAGTAATAGATCATTCTGTGTAATGGGGAATGTAAATAAGAGAGAGATGAATGATGAGTAAGTAGGTATAATAGATAGAGGAATAGAGTATATAAGTAAGTTAGATAAGTCATATTTGATGATGCATCGAATAATTTACTGAGAATCGCAAAGAAAATGGGATGAAAGAGCACAAAGAACTCACGAGTTTCAGTAAGACAAATGCAAAATAAATTAGTCATTATATTTAGACACGTGAAAGAAGAGAAGAGTATAAAAAGAGAAAAAATGACTAATGCTAAACGTATGACATCAACGAAGCTTGGCAAGCTCTCAATCGGACAAACTATAACAAAATGAAAAAAAAATTTAATGGGTAAAACGGGGATACTCGGGGAAGCCTGGTATATATATCGTCAAGTGGCAAATAACGGAGAAGTATTTTGCTATCCACATGCCAACCCGACGTAAGATTCGGTACATAAAAAAAAACAGTGCGACTTGATGTTCATATAACAGATGTCGTTCATTATGACATAATGAAAATAAAATATTATCTAGGATAGATATGAAGAGCAACACGTAAAGCAACCCAACCGTATAATATAATAAAATATATATATATAATATATATAAATTAATAGTAATATATAATATAAATAATGATATAAATACTAGATCATACAAGAATAAACTATTATCCACAGTAAAAAAGAGAAGAAACATAAAAGAGGAGGTTTTCGAGCCATATTTTCAGTAGAATATATTTGATCCTAAGCGCATCATGTTTCTATTGCGTGTAAAATTATCTATATATAAGTACACGAAATAAACTCTGAGAATAACCTCAAAAAAAGTATGTATATTACTTATATAGGTAAAATAACACAGCATCTAAATATTAAGAAAAAAGTTGAAAAGCGGTACAAAGAATCTTAATAAATCAAAATACGAAAAGAAAAAAAGTCAAAAGCAAAACCACAAAACACAAACGAAGCCAGAGGCGCGCCCAAACAGGTTAGATAAATCACCAGGGACTACACAAGAGGGAAGAAAGACCAATATCCTTTTTTTAAACTCAGAGAGAGTATAAATAACTAAATAGAAAGAAAAAATAAAATATAAAAAAGAAAAAAGAAGTGATAAAAATAAAAGAAATAAAGTATGTAAGAAAGAGTAGGAAATAGAGATATTAGAGATATGAATGGGAAATACAAGAATCCTATATAATACATATTATGAAAAGACAAAAATGAAGTGATGTTTACTTATAAGTACGGGATACGACCAAAAACTTAATGAAAGACCAACCTACCATAAGATGAATTTACAAATTAAACGAAAAGACTATCAGACATATGAGATTAAGATTTTATGAATTTGCAACAGGCTTGAAAGGAAATAAGTAATTGATCAAGTATCCTAGATTATCAAGAGATTGATGAGATGAATAGAAAGGATTAAAGCTAAGTGATTAATCTCTACGGGTACAAGGCCTCCACTATATCAAAGAAAACTCCTAAGTATCTCTCCATGGGAACACCTCTCCGAGAGAAAGTAGTAACTTGAGATTAGAAGGACGAACATTTCTTATGTAAGCATGATATTAGATGCCTGATTATATTAATAGAATATAACAGAAAGAGAAATAATAGAGCATAGATTAAAAATGGAGAATAGCAAAAAGAGTGAAGATTGATTGTAGGACGAATAGTGAAGAGCGAGTAGAGATACGAGTAAGAAATAAATTTGAAGAAGATAGCTAGACAAAAAATAACATAATGATACAAATATATATATAAAAAACGTACAATATTTAGGGTATAATATAATATAAGTATTACAGCTTAAAATTAATTATGAATGAATAAAATAAAAATATATTGATTAAGAAATATAATATTATTATTATTAGTATACGGATAATAAATATATATAAGATATGATGAAAGAGTATAATATATAATATATAGTATAAATATATAGCTAAGTAAGTATATTTTATTATAGAGATATAATGAATTAGTAATATATAAATATATAAAGATTTAATAGTTAAGTAATATGATATAATATACTTATACACAGGTTCAGTGCAACAAGAGTTTTTGAATAGAGGAATAGAGAGAGAAGATATATAAGGATAGAGTATATGAGAAAGGATTTATATAGTAAATAATATAGGTAATATATAGTAATATTAGGATCAGATAGATAAGTGATAAGAATCATGGAGATGAGAGTAGGACGATACAAGCATTATAGATAGAGTAATAATATATGGAATAATATTTAAATATAACTATATATATTATATATGACCGTAACCTAATGGTTGTATATTAGACTAGTATGAATGGTAGCAATGAGAATATTGTGGCATAGAGTGGAGTTGACAGTGTGACT